>PVIH01003673.1:0-17622 GCA_004025045.1 Sigmodon hispidus
AAAAAAAAGCCAAACATGCCCAAGCGGCAAACCACAACCACGGAACAGCTTGGGATCAGAAACACCCTGGACTGACCCTTTGGATCCCACTCCACCTAGAGGAACACCTGACTCACTCTTGAGGGAGGGGGGAAAGAACTGGATTTGGCCAGAATTGGAGACTGATCTAAGCATTATTGGGTCAGGGGGACCATAGGACGAGCTTTTTCTTAACAATATAGACTGTACTGCCGCCAAGAGCTGGGGCAGTATATACCAAGTGCCATCGTGGTACTCAGAGAGCAGCTTGAGAATCTATCTTAACATTAATTGATCGTCTTGCCTAGTAATGAGAACATGGGGAAATGGGCAGGAGGATGATTTTGAAGCATTTTCCAGGGATGCACAAAAATAAAAAAATGATCTTTGTGTAACTGCTTATTCAACAACTACTATGTGACAAATTCTATTCACTTATTTAACTCAATGTTTGCCCTAAGAGGCAGACCTTTAATACTTTGCATATATGTAGATGAGACACAGACATTAGATATGCTGACTGGGACAGGTTAAAATTAACCTATCCAATTCCTACTTCACATTATTTACGAACAGTAATTGGAGATCAATCACACACCCAAACATAAGAGCTAAAATTGTAATACTTTTAAAAAATAAGATAGGACAACAACTTTCTAGCTTTGGGGTAGGCAACATTTCTTAGCAAAAACACAAAAGTGCTAACTATAAAAGAAAACAACTATACTATAGTCAAGATTAACAGTTCTATCAAAGTACTTTTGAGAAAGTAACCTACTTTGAGGGCTTGAGAAACGGCTCAAGTGTGTTGCTGTTCTTTCCAGAAGACCTGAATTATTCAGTGCCTAACAGCCATATCAAGCAACCTAGAACCACCTGTAACACCAGGGCATCTTATGATGCATGCACACAAATAATGAACATTTCCTTTAAAGAAAATAGCTCTCTTTAAACAGGACACCAAACATGTTAAGTGTAAAAATAACCTGATATATCTCCTGTCATCACTATGCTACACTTCTACTATAAAAAAAACACAATTGAGGAAATTAAAAGGAAGCCATAGTCTGAGAGAAAACTGTGTTAACACCTATCTAACAAAGACTTGTACTCACAGTATGCAAAGACCTCCATATGGCATTCAGAAGAGGTAGATGCAGAGGGGGATCTTCTCTGTCATCCTGAGATAGATGTTTTTATTACTGTCTCCCATTTTACTCTCAGGTGTATAGGAAAAGTGATAAAGTATATGGTAGGAAGAAAATATTGGGCATGATGGAGCAAGGCGGCACTCAGGGCAGGAGCAGGAGGACCATGCGTTCAAAGCCAACCTAGGCTACATAGCAGGATCCTGTCTCACAACAGTAAGAACAAATAAAAGCTCTCACAGGCAGTGGTGTTGGTTTATGGCACTGTCATTTGCTTCAGATAGGAAACCAGCTCACCTTGGTCACTGTTTGTGTTTTCCCATACAATCCAGAGGAGTGAAGGCTTTTGAAATTTATCTTCTTGAAGGTTAAATGAATCAAAGTCATTATGGTTGTTAGATTATCACCAATTAAAAATTCAAGAGTGAAAAAAATGAAGGATTTTTGTGGTTCTAATACAAACACAAATTTTGAAAATTTTTGTGTTTTTTACTTCATGAGCCTGCAAATGAATGTGATACAAATTAAGTCATAATTGCATCCTAGCTGTCAAAAATCATAATTTTAGCTAACCAAAACAAACTGCACTTGCCCAAATTTGTAAATATTCTTATATATGCACATAATAACTGAAACTATTCTGACAACACTGATGTTGTCTTCAAAAGTATGCTTCAGGGGGGGCTGGAGAGATGGCTCAGTGGTTAAGAACACCATATGCTCTTCCAGAGGACCCAGGTTTGATTCCCAGCACCCACATGGCAGCTAACAACTGTCTGTAGTTCCAGTTCCAGGCAAACACCAAGGCAAATAAATAAATAAATAAAGTTTTTTGTTTTTTTTTTTTAAAAAAAAAGTATGCTTCAGGCCAGCAAGGTGGCTCAGCAGTAAAGTCACTTGTCACCAACACTGTTCACCGGAGTTTAACCTCCCAAACCACGTGGTGCAAGGAGAGAACTTGTTCCTCTGACCTCCACACATCTGTGCACACAGACACACACATATACACAGACACACACATATACACAGACACACATATATACATAGACATGCACAGACACACACCTACATATACACACACACATATACACAGACACACACACACAAGCACACAGACACACACATATACAAACACACATATACACACACATACACACACAGACACACAAACATTTTTGAGCAATACTTTAGCAAAAATCAAAATGGGAAGAGACATCTGCATATATATGAATCTATACAGTCTCATCAAGGTCCATGTATTAAGTACTTGGTCCTCATATATTGGAAAGTGCTAGAAGGTTCCTGGGAATAAGCGCAAGGCACAGGAATAAGAGAGTATTTGCCAGAGCAGAATTGATATTAAAAGATTTAAGGAAGAATAGACACTGTGGACAGAAATGCAGGAGGAGAATACAGAGGGGGGAGACGGAGAGGGAGATCCCTGCCTGAGGGAAGGGAGTCTTTTTATAGCAGTTAAATGAAGTTAGCTGCCATTGACTCCTTGGCTTTTTACTTGAATAGAGAAGATGTGGGCAGCCTGGTATCTTGTCGGGTAGTAAATTTTATGATGCCATTTGTCTTTTTAGAGACTGGTCATTTGGGGCAGGGCACTAGGGACAGTTGGAAGTTAGGCTTTAATAGATCATATAGGGCATCACAAGTCACTGGGTCAGGCTCGAACGGCTAAGGTCTGGTTAAGGTCAGAGAGTGTACGGGTTTGCTTCTTACTTTTCGCCTTTTATTTTCTTCAGAACCTTTAAAATATGAAGCCTAATAAAAGGTTTTAGGTCATTGGGGAAATGCTCTCAAAAGGAATTGTGGGAAACCAGTCACTTCATCTTCTTTGTTCTCGAGTCCCAGACATATGCAATGGAGCCAGCTGATCATGGACTGGACAGACACAACAATACTATGAACCATGTGTTTGCTCTTGATAAATTAATTTACTTCGGGTACCTGTTACATAAACCTTACTAGAACATATTTAATCCCCTCACTTTAGCTGTGGACAACCATTGATCTGCTTTTTGTTATCATATGGTTTTTATTTGCTTGCTTTCAGACTTAATTTAACTTTGAGATGGAATCTTCTATATCCCAGTCACTATGTAGCTGAGTGTCAGGGTTTTTGTTGCTCTGAAGAGACACCAAGGCCAAGGCAACACTTATAAAGAAAGCATTTAATTGTGGCAGCTCACTCATAGCTTCAGAGGTTCAGTCCATCATCATCATGGTGGGGAGCATGGCAGGGAGCAGGCAGATGTGGTGCTGGAGGAGCAGTTGAGAGTCCTACATCTTGAAGGCAACAGGAAGTCGACTGAGACACTGGACAGTATCCTTAGCATAGTAAACCTCAAAGCCTGCACACATAATGATATACTTCCTCTAACAAGGCCATACCCACTCCAACAAAGCCACACCTTCTAATAGGGCCACTCCCTATGAGATTATGAAGGCCAATTACATTTAAACCATCACACTAAGGATGACCTGTAACTCCTGATTCTCTTACCTCTGTCTCCAAAATGCTGGGATTACAGGCATGCACCACACACCTAGCTACTATGGTTTTACCTATTAAGAGATTTATATTGTATGGAGGTTTTTGTGATTGACTTTTTAAAAAACCCATATCTTTGAGATGTATTGGTTTTATGTATGTCAATATGGCTTTGATTGATTGATTGCTGGAAAGGCTTCTTGATGCTATTTTAATTGCAGTTCTTCTGATGAAGCCTGGCTTTGCACTTGCTAGGCTCCTGCTCAGCCACTGAGCTAGCTGCCCTTTGTTTCTGATAGGACGCTTCCTGTGGCCTGCTTCTATTACACCCATTTAACAGTGATGGATGTTCACTTGTTTCCACTTGGGGCTGTTATGACAAAGCTACTATGCATGCATTCTCTTTTGGACATATGTTTTTATTTTCCTTGCTAGATACCCGGAAGTAGAATTTCCAGATTGGGTAACAACAAATCTAATTTTAAAGAGTAATGTCAGAGTTAGGGATATAGCTCAGTTCTGGCTTACCTCATGTGAGGCTGTGGGTTCAATTCACAGGCCTTTAAAAAGTGCCATACAGTTTGCCAGTTACCAAAAATTTTGCATTCTCATCAGCAATGTATGACCAATTCCAGTTGTATTATATCCTTGCCTGCATTCAGCAGTGTTCATCTTCATGACTTGTCCATTGTTCTGTATAGTGATAGTATGAATCTGAATGGTCATTTTCCTGTTACATAAAAGAACTGAGCTTCTCTTCCTATCAGGAACTCAGCACACAAAGTGCCGAATAGTCAATAAAGCATGATTTGTAAATAGGGAAACTTGAACTTTATCCTGGTGATATAGCTCAGTAGTATAGTGCTTGCCTCAAGACATCACCCCAAAGTAAAAATAAATCCAATCTTTCCCAATATAGGTGAAGGAAATGCCAAACAACTTAATTGATGACTCTTCAACTGGTGTACATAATAATACTGCTATCATGTTACTGCATGTCTCAAATTTAAGGATGAATCATTGCCTTAAACATCTATTTTTAATGGAATAAATGTATATTCCGAAATGAAATGGAGTGAAATGGAGGAGGCACATAATTACATGAGATCATAAGCAGAGGCAGTTTTGTCTATGTGATACTTGTTGAATAAAGGCATTCATAATGAAGAAGAGATCATTTGTGACAATTAGCTAAAATGTTTCCACATTTTATCTGACAAATGCTGAAAATAGTGAATATCTTTGTTCTGGTGCCCTCTGTCCTAAAACAACTGTAACAAACTATAACAGCCCATTTGACTTTAACAGCAGAGATATATTTTCTACAGTTCTCCAGGCCTGGAAGCCAAGGTCAAGGTGTCAGCCTGTTTGGTGCCCTCTGTCTTGGCTTAGATGTCTGCCTTATCCTCACAGTCTCCAATAGCTTTTGTTCTCTATGAGGACACTTTGGGTCTCTTTGTCTATCTGAACTTCTTGTAGAAATACTTGCTAGATTGGATGAAGTATTGTTTTCATGAGTTAACACTTCTTCAAAGTCTGTCTCCTGGGCTGGAGAGATGGCTCACAGTTAATGTATTTGTAGTCAGGCACGGTGGCGCACACCTTTGATCCAAGTGCTTGAGAGGCAGAGACAGGCAGATTCTTGAGTTCCAAACCAGCCTGGTCTACACAAAGAAAACACACAAGCAAAAAAGCATTTACTGCTCTTCTAGAAGACTCACTGGACAGCTCACAACTGCCTTAAACTCTAGCTTTAGGGGAGATTCATCTCCCCTTCTGATCTCCACAGAGTCCTAAACACACACACACACACACACACACACACACACACACACACACACACACCTATCTCCATTTAAAATCACATTCTGAAGAAAGCATGGGGCTAGAGGTGAGGGATCAAGTCCATAACAATCCAATAGGCGAGTCAGGCTTAGGAAGCCCTTTAACTTCTACATAATACAGGACTCCAGTGCAAGCATCTAGGCCAATCAGGGCAACACGTAAACACTGTTGTCCTGCTATCTGGAATAACCTTTGTGCTATATGACTTCCCTGTGTCATGGGTAACCTACTATGAAGGCTCCAAAGTCCATCTCTTGAGACTGATGATATTTCTGGATACTTCCAAATCAGCATTAAAGATGGTTTCTTCTGTTCTTACAAGTAATACATACCCACTGCTGAAAAAAAAAATCAAATACTAAATGATGTATATAGATGCAAACAAGTATTTTTGAAAGCTCTACCCAATGAGTAATATTCTGTTATATACCCTTTATACCCTTTATATAGAGCCAACAAACTGTTCTTTCTATGCAGATACTTGAACCTTTAGAAACGAACCAGATGTGTCTAACCTATTGTCATTGTGATACAACATCATCTAAAAATTTCATGCATAAGAACTGCAGAACAAACAACAAAACATCAATGTTTTAAATAAGCTTACAATTTTATGTTGGGTCACATTTACAGCTTCGCTGGGGCTCCTGTGCAATGTATAGTGGTTTTAGTCTTTTAAGTTGTAAATGTTTTAGATGTACAATACAATGCTTTAGTAAATAAACACAGCAAAATAATTGCTATAATCAAGCAAGTTAACATCATGCATCTCCTTATTTTCATACTTATTACAGACTTCTTTCTCTTTCTACAAATACTTTGTGTTAGCCTATTTGGTGTTGCTATAACAAATTACCAGAGGCTAGGTACTTCGTAAAAGACAGGATCTGGAGGCCAAGGAACATGGCACCAACATGTACTTGATGTGTGTATGTTTGTGTTTGTGTGTGTGTGTGTGTGTGTGTGTGTGTGTGTGTGTGTGTGTACTGAGATATTTAGGTCATCCTGTAACCAGGCTACATTCACAAATCCCTGAGTAGGTAGGTAACAAGGAGGAACCTAAGAGAGACAGCCATGGATCCCCCTGGGAAGGGAAAATAGAGAAGATCTTCTGGGTAAAGTGGGACAATGTGTGGAGGAGTAAGAGGAGCTGGGAAGGGAACCTAAGGGAATGAGATGGTTGAGTTGGGGGACGGACAGAGAGGGAGAACAAAAAACAGATACCTTGATAGAGGGAGACATTTGGGGATTATGGAGAAACTTGATAGTAGAGAAACACCCAAGAACCCACAAACATGACGCCAGCTAAGACTCCAAGCAATAGTGGAGAGGGTATCTGTTAGGAGGATGTTTCAGGATACCGGCAAGTTCCCCTTGGGGGAGGGGGTAAGTAGGCACTGAATCAACGACAGACTCTGAGAACAAGGTTGAAATCAACAAGCTCAATCCATTCAGGAAGGGGCAAGCCATATATACCCTCCCTCTTGCTCAGGGAAGGACTCCTTTGCTGGCATCTGCTAGGATGGCGTGGTCATCTCTCACTGGTCCAGGTCATCTCACACCAGGACTCCACCTCTGTTGCCAATGTCCCCAGGCAGACCCTAGACTGGCTTATGAGAAAGTGCTGTGAGTACAGGCTTCAAGGCACACGTCGTAACCAGTTTGAACAGGCTGAGGCCAGGCTGGCACTCATACCCTTAGAAGCCTCCAGGGCCTATACATTCTACGTGTACCTAAGCTGGCCTTTCCCTGTAGTCAAACTGATGACCACCCTAATTGTCATCAGAGAAGCTTTATCCAGCAACTAATGGAAGCAGATGCAGAGCATCCACAGCTAAGCACTGGGTTGAGCTCTCAGTTCAGTTGAAGAGAGGGAGAAGAGATTATATGAACAAAGGGGTCAAGATCATGATGAGGAAACCCACAGAGACAGCTGATCCGAGCTATTGGGAGCTCACTGACTCTGAAATGACAGCTGGGGAACCTGCATGGGACTGAAGTAAGCTCTCTGAATATGGATGACACTTGTGTGGTGTGGGCAGTTTGTGGAGCCTTTGGCAGTGGGACCATAATTTATCCCTAGTGTATAAAGTGGCTCTTTGGAGCCCATTCCCTGTGGAGAGATACCTTGCTCAGCCTTGGTACTGGAGGAAGGGGCTTGGTCCTGCCTCAACTTGATATGCCAGATTGTATTGACTCCCCTCTAGAGAATCCTTACCCTCTCTGAAGAATAGATGGGGGATAGGGTGGGGGGAAGCTGGGAGAGAACTGGGAATTGGGGGTGGAGGGGGGATAGTAGTGGATATGTTTAAAAAAGAAGGGAACTTTTAAATAAATTTTTAAAGGCTTATCCTGGCCACCTCCACACTGACCACAATGCTGTGTTTTCCTTAGACTCATTGCAAGGTACAAATTTCAGGATAACATTCAGTTCTAAGCAGAATACAAACAGCCTTTATTTCAGAAGATTCCCAAACCTTTGCCTCAATTCAGAGATTATATTTTCCCCCTGTGATCTGGGGATGTTTTCAGGAGGAAATTCCTCGTGTCCTATGGGTCTGTTTCTGAAGACCCTGGGGGCTGGCTTTTCTTTTGATACAGGACCACCTTATCTCTTCCCCTGACTTCCCTCTTAGGTGAAACTGAGCTCCTGATCACTGTTCCCTTCTCTCGCTTAGGACACACAGGACATCTTTGCTCCTTCGGTTTTTTGTTTGTTTGTTTAAATATTTATTATTTATTTTTTTAATTTTATGTGAATTGCTGTTTTGCCTGCATGTATAACTGTGTAAGGGTGTCAGTTCTTGGAATTACAGACAGTTGTGAGCTGCCATGTGGTTGCTGGGAATCAAACTCAGGTCCTCCAGAAGAACAGTCAGTGCTCTTAACCACTGAGCCATCTCTCCAGCCCCACTCCTTAGGTTTTTAAACAGAAACATTCAAGCAACTCAGCATGGCCTCTAACATATGAGCACTGACTAGACAGAAAGTGTCACATCACACATTCTCCTCTGTCACTTTAAGGACAGACCCATCTTCAGCAGCTCTAACAACCTTACCCACCCTCAAAAAGTGTCACCTATCACCCAGACACTTCTTGAGAGTTTCCAGGGCCAAAGAAAGGAAATGAAGAAGAGGAACAGGATGCCCGCAAAGAGACAACAGGATCAGTCACTTGCCACTTCCCCGAAAATAGTTAGCAAGAAGGAGGCATAGCATCGCCAGTGTGATGGCAGCCAGCATCATTGTCCTTCTGCAGGACACTGGCTCACTCAGCATCTGCCTTGTCACTACTCTCATTCCAATATGGCATTTGTTTGTTTGCTTGTATTTGTGTTTGTTTTAGTCCTGCTGAATTTGCTAAGACTAAGTGCTGATAGGTATTCTGTCAGAACCAGGGACTGGCTTATCTGAGGCCAAAATAGAGGAAAGCAGGTGAGACAGGAGGCATGCAAGCTAACCCTTCTAGCTCAGTGGGTCTCAATCTGTGCGGTACAACTCCTTCGGGGGCTAAATGACTCTTTCATGGGGTTACCTAAGACCCCCACAAGACACAGATATGTGTTTACATTATGGTTTATAGCAGTAGCAGAATTATAATTAGCAATGAAATAATTTTATGGTTGTAGATCAACACAACATGAAGAACCATATTAAAAGCTCATAGCACTAGAAAGACTGAGAAACACTGGTCTCAATGTAGCCATATATGTCAGTGTGACCGTGACATTTTTGGTTGTTGGGGCCAATCAATTCTCTTTTTGTAATCAAAAAGTTAAGCTGAGTTTGTGATATTGAAACCTGAAATACAATGTTCCCAATTCCCTAACTACCTCCCGCCATGCCTCTCTTACACAGCCAATCACCACCAAGCTTCTAGCACATGAAACTTCACTCTATAAACCTGCTCAATGACTGTAAGCTTTTAAATTTGTGTGTTCCTAGAAAAGAAAGGACTTAGTTATCAGTGCTAAAGATTGACCTACTCTGTGGCTGGCATACAATCTGCCCTTGAAACATTCCAGAACCAAAGTAGCCACCATGTACCTTACTTACATGGGCGATGGGAAAGACTCGGATAGAAGAAACGAGACTCAATCCAAAGAAGGAAAAGTAAACTCATTAGGGAATCAACCTATTCCCCAGGTCCTAAGTCCTGAACCAATCACCCTTTCCACCCACACTCACATCTCTGGAGTTCAGAAGCAAGAGGAATCAGCAGCCAGGAGGGACAGAGAGACAACGGTACACTAGCCTTCTATTGCTCCACTAAAAAGATTTAGCACTAGAAAGCCACCATGAAGTCTCATATGCCTAAAATTCATGACAGCCATAAAAAGCACCACCATATTTTCAAGAACTATTAAAACAAACAGTTTAAAATAAAGCCCATTTGGTATCTGATATCCTTTGCCCGAATCATTATTTTTTATGTATATGTGGAGCAGCACAATTTGGTTAACTGCAATCCATCTCTCTGTAACTGACTAAAATTCCATATTGTCTCTGGCACCCTGGACTAATAAACTATGATTTCTTCAGCCACATCATCGATAAATTGCACAGGCTTGTAATTGTAACATGAAATGCATTCTCTGTCTCCCTTTGCTTTTTTCCACTGGCCTCTTGCTTACAAGATTTCTAGTGAAATCTCTATGAAGATGGAGGACATAGGATGAGTACCAAGCAAGAGTGTTAGCATTTACTGACCTATTACACCCCTTTATGTGCTCCTACACCCAATGTTAGCCATTTCACTTAATACTGACTCTAATCCTCAAAGCAAGTGTTAACTGTCTCTAGGGTTTTGTGTGTGTGTGTGTGTGTGTGTGTGTGTGTGTGCACGCGCGCACGCATATGTGGGTCTCTATTTTTCTAGTAAGAAAGCTGCAGCAGAAGAGAATCACTTACTGGAGTTTAAAATGCTGCCAGCATTTTTATGGCAGGCACTGTAGGTGTTGACTGATAACAATTTTCCTTACTCCATATAGGCTTCAAGTGCTTCTCACTCAAGACATTCTGACATTCTTGTCTCAGACATCCTTGCTACCGGCTCCTGAGCTGATCACCAAACTGATGGGCACAGAGGTTAAGCATGCTGGGACTTTGGGAAATTATTTCTTTCGTATCAATTAACAAAATAAAATGCATGACTGCAAATAGAACCTCCCCACTGTCCTTTTTCTTATTCTCAGATACAGCCTTGTAATGGTGTACAGGAAGTGTGGGAAAGGTCAATGTTCCACTAAGCATGTTGAGAAGTGAATCTCAATGACACCTTTGATTTTCTCAGTTCACTGACCTTGGAGCCCCTCCAAGCTCGAGACTAATGCCTGGTGCCCTGTCTTAGCTTTATTCCTTCTGCTGTGGTAAGCCATCCTGACAACTACAGCAGAAGAGGTGAGGTTTTACCAGGTTCAGGGTCCCAGGTTTCAGCTGATCACCGCAGGACCACATTAGGTCTGAAGTCAGAAGGGACAGATCAAGGCTTGTATGTGGTGCTTAGCTTGCTCTCGCCTCTTCATTTGGTGAGGGGGGGGTAGTTAGCCTGTGAGATGATGCTTCCCCCATTCAGGGTGGATCTTCCCACCCCTATTATCGCAATTTTAAAAGTCCCTCACTGGCAAACCTACAGGCCAACCCAATCTAGACAATTCTTCGAGGCAATTCTAGATTGTGTCAAGTTGGCAGTTAAAACTAAGCACCACACACACACAACACACATTTAATATGTAGATTTTTGTATTATCTGTTGCTATTACAAAATGGGAGAGGCTGAGTGTTTCATAGGAAAGGAGCTTATTCATTTCTCTGTTTTGGAGGATGAGAGTCAAAAGTTGAGTAGCCCAACTGTTCAATCCCATGACTGTGTTACAATATAGTTGATGGCAATGTGGAAGAAGTATATGCATAAAAGAGAGATCACATGGTAAAAAAGGAAGCCAAAGAGATTCAGGGCCCAGGCTTTTTCTGACACTTGCTCTCTCAGGAACTCATCTTAATCTGTGCAAGGCCAGTGCTCCCAATGGCAAGCCTTATGATCTCCCACTTGGCCCTGCATATTCAAGAGCCTGCCAGTACTGTCACATTGGGAACAACCTCCTAACACATGAACAAACCATGTCCCATCCATAGCAGTGACTTTCAAAATCTGTCTTCCTAGAAGAGAGAGGAATCAGAACCAAAACTAAATAAGAATCCACACTCGAGATAAATTCTGTGTCTAAAAGGAATAAATTATGTACATCTTCGTCATTGGGATCATCCATGCATTAAAAAGTTAAAATCCTTCATTATAAAAAAAAAAAATTTGGCTTGGTGCTGTGGCGGTGTGGTTGACTAGGGTGCTATTTGGAGTCATGTGGCCCCTGAAAACTCCATGTATCCACTCCTGCCTCCTCCTGTCCTCGCCATGTTCCTCACGTGATCCAAGTACAATGGGGGTGTGAATACTTTTTCTCCTGAAGGAAGATTATTTCAAGTGGAATATGCAATTGAGGCTATCAAGTTTGGTACTATGGCCATTGGCATCCAGATATCAGAGAGTGTGTGTCTAGCTGTGGAGAAGAGAATTATTTCCCCACTAATGGAGCCTAGCAGCACTGAGAAGATTGTAGAAACTGATGCTCACATAGCTTGTGCCATGAGTGGACTAATTGCTGATGCTAAAACTTTTTTTTTTCCACAGTTTCTTTTTTAAAAAATTATTTATTTATTTAAGGATAAAACATGATTGGCAAATTCTTTTTTTTTTTTTTTAAGATTTATTTATTTATTATGCATACAGTTTTACAGAAGAGGGCACCAGACCTCATCATAGATGGTTGTGAGCCACCATGTGGTTTTGCTGGGAATTGAACTCAGGTCCTTTTGGAAGAACAGTCAGTGCTCTTAACCTCTGAGCCATCTCTCCAGCCCCGATTGGCAAATTCTTAACCAAATTAAACAAAAAAGGGAAGACCTACTTCAATAAAACTGGAAATTGAAAGGCAAACATTATAACAGATATGAATGAAATTCCAGAAAATCATAAGGACATCCATTATAAATTTGTTTCAGTAAATTGAAAAATCTAAAAAAACTGGTGAGTTTTTAGATAACAAAATTAAACCTAAATTCAATGAATAATTTTAACAAATGCATACTATGTAACCTGCTTGAAATACAAATAAACTACTCCATACTAAAAATAAAAGACAGAAATAACAGAAACAAATGCAAGAAAATATGGATTTACTACAGAATTCTACTATAACTTAAAAAACTAAGACAAATACATATCAAATAATTCCATAAAACTTAAAAAAAAAGCCTTTAAAAGTTATAAAGCCAGTGAAATTGTAATATTAATCAAAGTATTTTTTACTTTTTTATATATATTTATTATTTGATGTTTTTACATCATGCACCCCATCAAACTCAGTTATCAGACCTCTCAGAATCATGCCCACTGTTATGATCTCCCCATTTACAAAACTGCCCATTCGAGCTGCTCATTTACTTACTGGAGCATAATTAAACTCCCTGTGGCCAGACCCTTAAAGAAAACAAGTCTTTCCTCACCCACCCCCTGCCAGAGGCCTTCGTTGTAGAAGTGAGGCATTGTGTCATTTAGCTGTGTTCTAGCCTTGAGTTCTTGTGTACAATGACATCTCTTTATTTTTTTTTTAAAGTCCACTAATGAGTGAGTACATCCCCTGCTTATCTTTCTGAGTTTGTGATACCTCGCTCAGGAGGATATTCTCCATATCCATCCATTTGCCTGCAAATTTTAGAATAACATTTTTTTCTTACTGCTGAGTAGTACTCCATTGTGTAGATGTATCACAGTTTTTTAATTCATTCCTCGGTTGAGGGGCATCTAGGTTGTTTCTAGGTTCTTGATATTACGGATAATGGTGCTATGAACATAGTTGAGCTAATGCTTTTGGGGTGTGAATAAAGCCAGAGTGGAGACACAGAATAATTGGTTCACCTATAATGAGACAATGACAGTGGAGAGTGTGACCCAGGCTGTGTCCAATCTGGCTTTGCAGTTTGGAGATGATGATGCAGATTCAGGTGCCATGTCTTGTCCCTTTGGAGTAGCATTGTTGTATGGAGAAGCTGATGAAAAATGACCCCAACTGTTTCATATGGACCCATCTGGGACCTTCGTACAGTGTGATGCTCAAGCCATTGGCTCTGCTTCAGAGGGTGCCCAGAGCTCCTTGCAAGAAGTTTACCACAAGTCTATGATATTGAAAAAAGCCATCAAGTCTTCACTCGTCATCCTCAAACAAGTGATGGAGAAGAAGCTGAATGCCACCAACATAGAGCTAGCCACAGTACAGCGTGGTCAGAATTTCCACATGTTCACAAAGGAAGAACTGGAGGAGAAGTTCAAGGACATTTAAGGAAGAACCATCCTCAGACATCTGTGGGACAATTTCAGTTTTCCTAATTGCCCTTAAACTTTTATTTCCAGCTCTTATGTTATGAAAAATATCCAATATATGTGTGTGCTTTATGATGTCTGTGCGTAGCATCAATTCTGAAATAAAAAATTTGAAATAAAAAATAAATTTGGGCTGGAGAGATGGCTCAGAGCTTAAAAGTGCTGACTGTTCTTCCAGAGGTCCTGGGTTCAATTCCCAGCAACCACATGGTGGCTCACAACCATCTATGATGACATCTGGTACCCTCTTCTGTATACTGTATACATAATAAATAAATAAATCTTTAAAAAAAATTCTGTCTACTAGAGACATGCACAACAATGTTCAGAGTTAACGATAAACCAGAGACAGCTCATGACTCTGTGAACATCTTCTCCTGGAGTGTGGATTTATGCACAGAACTTGAAGGCATATACAAGAAAAAGCTAGATATGCAAAGTTAATAATTGCAGAATTTATAACAGTGAAAAAACTGGACCCAGGCCATGTGATGTATATCTAAAATTCCAGCATTCAGAGCCTGACTCAAGGGAATCAGAAGTTTGAGGCCATCTTTGGCTACATAAAAGTTCAAGGACATCTTGGACTAAGTGACTCCCTGTGCAGTGGTGAGTTTTTATGTCCACTTGACATAAACTGCTAGAATAATGTAAGAGGAAAAGCTTTACTCAGTTGGGAAAATGCTTCTGTAAGATTTGGCTATAAGAAAGCCCCCCCTTTTTTTTCAAGATAGGGTTCTCTGTGTAGCCCTGGATGTCCTTGAACTCACTTTGTAGACCAGAATGGCCATGAACATCAGAGATCTGCCAGCCTCTGCCTCCCAAGTGCTGGGATTAAAGGTATGCACCACACCACCAAGTTTGGCATTTTCTTAATTACTGATTGACATGAAAGGGCCCAGTCCATTGTTGGTGGAACAACCCCTGGGCTGGTGGTCCTGGGTACTATTTAAAAAAAAAACAGGTTGCAGGCCAGCTATGAGGGCAGCCTGGTCTATATGCTCAGAGACAACCAGGAATACATAGGGGGATTCTGAGAAAGGAAGGAAAGAAGAAAGGAAGGAGGGAAGGAAGGAGGGAGGGAGGGAAGGAAGGAAAGAAGGAAAGAAAGAAGGAAGGAAGGCAAAGCAAAGCAATATGAGCAATACATAAAGAGCAAACCAATAAGCAGCTCCCCTCCATGGCCTCTGCATCATCTCCTGTCTCCAGAATCCTGCCCTGCCTGTTTGAGTTCCTGTCCTGACTGCCTTAGATGATTAACTGTGATGCGGAAGTGAAATAAACCTTTCCTCTCCAAGGTGCTTTTGGTCACAATGTTTTGCCATAGGAATAGAAATCCCAAGACATCCTTTCTCAACAAAACTAAACAGAACAGAGAACATCCCAGAAAAACAACACATAAACCTTATAGATCATTATAAAGAGCCTGAAGTTCAAGATCTGCATGAAGAAACTTCTTGCAATGTTTATCTCCAATACAGGTAATTTGGCAGCTGGAAGAAAGATTGGTGTTGGAACTAAGATAGGAAAGGACAGGAACCTTCATTATTTTACTTTATGAACTCTGTATCTGATTTTTTAATTTGTTTTATTTTTGAATATTTTATGTGTTCCTTGATAAATTCATTGAAGTATATAATGATGAAGGATGTCTTTCTATATACTGTGAATATAATTGGTTAATAAAAGAACTGTTTTGACCTATGGCAAGGCATCTTAGAAGCAGGTAGGAAATCTGGGCATAGATAAGGGGAAGGAGGGCAGAGTCACGAAAGACATGATCCAGCTACCCAAGGAGCAACTTTCAAAGAAATAGGCAAGGCACAGACTACGTGGCAGGACAGATTAATATAAATGGGTTGAATTAAGATGCAAAAGCTAGCTAACAATATGCCTGAGCCATAGGCCAAGCAACATGTAATTAATATAAGCTTCTGTGTGTTTCTGTGGGACTGCGGGTCTGCTGGTTTGGATCATGGACCAAACAGGCCAGAAACCTATTATTATAATGTATCTTGATCATATTTACTGTGAACTACTTCATCCCATCTTCATGTCCATTTAAACCACTGAGTCTATCTGAGTTCAGTTAGTGTTGACTGAGTGCAGATGGGCATGGAGTCAGCCATTGGGACACTGGCAACAGACATTACCAGAAGACAAGCCCCCAAAGAAAAATGACCCTCTCCCAAGCATCCACCAATATCTCCTCAGCTAGGGGTGGAGCCTCTAAGCTTTTGCCCCACCCAAGCTAGAATGTCATCTGGCTTGATCTTGTGTAGGTTTTATGAAGGTAATAGTTACTATGGGTTCATGTGAACAAGAGCCACGTTGTAGCCAGAAGACTGTGTCTCACAGCACCCCTCCTCCATTCTCCAGCTCTTATTTGTGTTTTTTTTTTCTGCCCCCTATTTTGAGATATTCCCTGAGCCTTCTAGAGTTTGACAGAAATGTATCTTTTAGAGATAAGCATTTCATCTCAGCATTTTTTACCATTTATGAGTCTCTGCACTGACTACTGCCCACTGGAAGTTTCTCTTACCAAAGCTGAAAGCAGGACTATTCTATGGATATAGATACACATATTTATAACAACATGGCTGCTTGGCAAAAACAACAGTAATAAGTTTTCCTCTAATGGCTACAACTTCCTTAGTCATGTACTTTTGACAGGTTTTATGGTACCGGGCATGAATTCCCTACTGTTCAACAGGTCTCCAATCTAATTAGAAAGTGGTTGGTACCCCCATCACCTTCATGACAGTATTGCACAGTGGCATCAGCTTGCCTGGCAGGTGAGTACTGTGGCATTCAGGGTCCACTCTGGGTAAGGCTATTGATGACTGGTCTACATAACACCTCCCGTCACCAGCTGCCAGACAAGGAAGGCATTCCCATGCAAGGTCCAGCTGGATTTCTCTATGTTCTGCAACCCAAGTATGATGTGTAATGAGTATCTTCAGTAATGTGTGTTTGGATTTGTTTTACAATGAACAGATACTTTTGAGATTTTAAAAATCCATTATAAACAATTGGAATTGTATAAACTATCAAGTATGCTTACCTTTGGGTAATAGGATTTGAGAATTTCTTAAAATTAGTGGGTTTGGGTGGGGGTGTATTTTCTGGGGAGGGGTGTTGAAACAGGGTTTCTTTTGTAACCCTGACTGTCCTAGAACTGGATGTGTAGACCAGGCCGGTCTCAAACTTAAATTGATATTATTTTTAAGAGGACGAGGTTCTTGGTACATCATCTAGGCCGGCTTTGAACTCCTGGGTTCAGCGATCCTTCCTCCTTAGCCTCCTGCTGGATGTCTACTGGGCTTGAAATGTCCTCTTTAAGCTTTTCTATGATTTCTACTATCCCCATGAAAAGCATATGTTTCTTTTTAATCTGCATTTGCAAGTGCACTTATTTCAAGGAGACAATGCTCTTGAAGACACTCTGTACCCTGTGAAGTACTCAATTATAAAAGCGATTTTTATTACAACTGTAAAAGATATTAAGTGCTGGCCATGCCATTTCTCAGTGGCAGAGGGTGGATCCACTATCCACCTGCCAGAGTGCTTAGCTCACAAGCCACCTGCACCTTCCAGAAAGAGGGCGGAAACTCGGTGAACCACTAGCACCCACGCAGAGCACCTGTCATGATTACCTGGCAGAACTCCAGGTG
>PVIH01003673.1:24456-155661 GCA_004025045.1 Sigmodon hispidus
AGGAAGAACATGAAGCTGGGAAGGATGTGCTGGGAGAGTAAGGGATGGATCTGATCAAGATACAAAGTTTCAAAAGATAAATTAATGAGAAACAAACACAGCAACAATAAGATCCTACAACCTGTGTGTGGCAGTATACACTTGTAATCCTTGCACATGGGAGGCAGAGGCAGGAGGATTATAAATTCTAGGGCATTCCAGACTACATAAGGAAACTTCACTAGAACAAATAAGAAAATGCCCTGAGCAGCCACATCTCTAATGCATGAACCACGTGTAGAGGCTGTACAAAGAAGAGGCGCCGAGTGGAAAGGACCCCAGTTTACAGCCAGGAGCTGAGTGTTACAAACCAGCTTTGCTAACTGTCTATGAAGTAATTACAAGTAAAGCTTAGCTTATGAGTAAAATTTAGCTTAGCAATGCTAAACCCACCATTTTGACTATAAAAATGGAGTTGGATGAGATGCATTAAGTGGGTGTTCAGTGAGGAACCTCTATGATGTGACATGTCCTGTCCCGGCTAATGGGGTAGAGCACAAACAATTTTTGGTTCCTAGGATCCTGTTGGTAATATGGAGAGGTAAGGAGGTTATTCTACAATTGTGCCATGTTAACCTGTTGTCTTAGTCTCTTTTCCTGATGCTGTGATTTGAGTACTGTGACCAAAGCAACTTATGAGAGGAAGGTTTTGCTCTGGCTCCCAGTTCAAGCGTGTAGTCATGGTGTTGAAATCAAGGCAGCAGGAACTTGAAGCAGCTGGTCGCATTGCATTCACAATCAAGAAGCAGAGAATGGGAGATAGCACGATGGCTTAGGGGGATAACAGGGTTGCCAGTCAAAGCTGGTGACATGAGTTTGATTCCTGGAACCCATGTAAAGATAGAAGAGAACTGACTCCACAACTTCCACACTGTCTCATGGAATGCATATCCTATCAACAGTAATAATAGTGACTGCTAAGAAGAAGAAAAAGAGGAGGAGGAGGAGGAGGAGGAGGTGAACAAGTACATGCTTCTGCTCTAATCTCTTTCTCCATTTACAGAGCTCAGGATCACAGCCAGGGAACGGGGTCACCTAAAGTGAACTGATATTCCCACCTAAGTGTAATAAGTGTGCATTTCCCGCAGGCAAGTCCCGAAGCCCATCTTAAAGATGATTCTAGATTCTATCAAGTTGACAACGAACATCATCACACCCATCTTAGAGGCAGAGAAGCTTAGCCAAAAGAAGGCTGTCTAATCTGGTTTGGGCAGAAGTTCCTCACTGAAGACTGCTAGAGAGGGGCTGGAGAGATGGCTCAGAGGTTAAGAGCACTGGCTGCTCTTCCAGAGGCCCTGAGTTCAATTCCCAGCAACCACATGGTGGCTCACAACTATCTGTAATGAGATCTGGTTCCTCTTCTGGTGTGGAAGCATACATGCAGGCAGAACACTGTATACATAAAAAAATAAATAAATCTTTAAAAAAAAAAAAAAGACTGCTGGAGAATAATGACATCGATGAATAAGGTTGGTCCATCATACTGAGAGTAGATGTGCCCCAGCTGGAGAAGGAAGAGAAAGGTGGTTCATATAGCACTTAGTTTATATGCCCACTTGGTTGCTATAGTGCTCATTTCATAAACTGACAATAAGATGCCACTATGAATAAACTGTGTACATGTGTTAGCATTTTTGGTTAACATTGCAGTAATGGAGATTGCTCTCAACAAAGTGGGCCTCATGCCATTAGTTGAAGGGTCAAAAGAGTAATTGATATTTCCCAAGGAAACAATTCTGCCTATAAATGAGGCATCCACTCCTTCCTGAATATCCAGCCCGAGGGCCTTTCCTAGAAACTCTAAACTTCTCAGGTCCTCCCACCTCTAAAGCTAAGTTTTAAAAATTACTCTTGTGTGTCTTACCATTCCGTTTCTTTGGAGAATCTGGAAGATGAGTCTGGGTGCAGAAGTTCATCCATGTCCTAAGATGAAGAGGAGGCCAGGGGGACTGCCTTCACCAGTGAGGGACAAAGGCTAGAGGGCCATGTAAGTCTAAGTAAGTGAAGATGTTCAGATTCCTCCTGAGAAGTTGGGGGAAAGCCTGCTGAAAGGCACAATAATTTGTGAATATGTGCACGTGCTTGGGAGGTACAGAAGATACAGAATCACATGGAGGAGCCAAATGATTGAGGCTGAAACACCCTCTTCATAAGATAAAGGGGAGCCAAGCACAGCGGTGCATGCTTATGATCCCAGCACATGGGAAGTGAAAACAGAATGATCAGAAGTTCAAGTTCATATAACCATCTTCAGTTATATGCTGAGATCAAGACCAAGTGAGTTACATGAGTCTCTCCCCCTCCCTTACACACACACACACACACACACACACACACACACACCACTCAAGGAGAGTAGATTGCTATAAATACTTTTATAATGATAATAAATGACTCTTGGGGAACATGATGGTGTAGACTATGGTGGGAGTGGTTCAAAGGAAGAAAAGTAGATGACTTAAGAGCCACTTCAGAAGCAGAACTAATGAGGTGAAGGATGGAGTAATGGAAAGATGTGTAGACTAAATCATTAGCAAAGTCAAGTACACACTGACAATTACTTAATAGCCTAACATGACATTTGCAATTTTCTTTCAAGCAGGAAGGGCTGTGGCTGTACTTCTGATGCTCTTTTGCATCTCATTTATTGCCCAACAACCCCAACTCTGAGATTAGAAGTTAAAAATAGCATGAGCATGTGAGGCTTTTAAAGTTATACTATTACTAGAATTCAAAAGTCAAACCCAGGGATTAGAAACTACTATTCACTCAAGCTCAAGTGTCTCCACTGAGTCAGAACTGACACCTTCCAACTGGCAGAACTTCCTTGGACCAATGAGGTACCTTTAAATTGAGACCATCTTGAGCAAGCCTGGCAAAAAAGCAGTTCCAAGAAGGTCTCATTCTAGGCATGCTACTGTAGTTTGAGGCATCTTCTGAAATGGTTCAGAGAGATCTGGACATGTGGATAAGTTTGTACACTGCATCCTGTGCCTAGTTTGGATGGATGGACTCCCTCTGAGAGGAAGGGATTATGCTAATGAGGCCCGGGACATTCAGGACGTCCTAAAGTGTGAATTTAATATATTAAGTATGATGTGTTCTATGGGCAGATTTTTTAACAAAGGGCTTTGTTAGGAATCTGGGACATTTTAATTAGGGGTGAGTGCGTGTGTGCATGTGTGTGCGGCACACATGCACTTGAGTTTTGCCAACTCCCATTGCTGTAGATCAGTCAGATAGCTTACCAACTAGCCTCTGGTCACAACATTCATTACCAGTGAACTTTGAAATATATGCTTTAATCTATTGCCTCATTTTCCAAAGCTGTGACCAAGTTAGATCAGAATTCTGCCTAGCAGAATCCCTGACTAGAAGCATTAGCTGACAGTACAGTTAGTTCAGGACAGTGCAAATCCTCCTTTGCAGCATGTGGTCCCTGCCATGGTTATACTCTTGGCTGTTAACTTGACACAATGTAGACATCTGGGAAGGAGTCTTTATGAAGAACTGTCTAGCTTAGGTTGACTTGTGGGCTTGCCAGTGAGGAATTTTTTTTCTTTTTTGAAAAAACAAAGTTATAAAAATACTTTTAAAAATTGTAATAATTCTTTGAGAATTTTATACTTGCTACAATGTATCTAGATCATATTCTCACCCCCCCCCCCGTCTCCCTAGCTCCTCCAAGGCACAGCCATTCCTCTTCCCATCTCCCCAATTTCAAGTCTTTTTTTTTTTTTTTTTTTTTTTTTTTAAATTAGTTCACTGAGTCCAATTTTTGCTGCCCATATACTTACAGGTATAGGACCATCCATTCATGAGGACCTAACTCACTCTCCCTCCCCAGAAGCCATATACTATTAAGAACTAGTTCCTCAGCTGTGTGTGTGTGTGTGGGGGGTGCTCTGGTGTTGTACTGTTGACTACAGCCTTGATCTTGTGACTGGTCTTGTACAGTCCACCACAACCTCTGTGAGTTCATGAGTAAAGCTGTACTGTCAAGTCCAGAAGAAGATATTTTCTCAACCTGGTTAATGTCAGTGGGAAAACTCACCCCGAATGGAGGTAACATCAGTATGTATGATGTATGATCTGGACTGGGTAAGACTGGAAAAGGCAAGCTGAGCATGGCCATGCATAACCCATCACTCACTTTTCCTAATCATGGATGTGATATGTCAGCTCCTTCAAGTGCCTCTCACCAGACTTCCTCACAGTGAAGGACTGTAGCCTAGAGCTATGAGCTGAATAAACTTCCTCCCTTAAATTGCCTTTGTGGGGGGATTTTATCACCGCCAACGCAAAGGAAACTGGGACAGTATGGTAGATCAATGTGCCGATGTGTGTGTGCGCGCGCACGCTGCGTGCATGCTGCGTGCGTGCGTGCGTGCGTGCGTGCGTGCGTGCGTGTGTGTGTGTGTGTGTGTGTGTGTGTGTGTCCACAAAAGGGTAATCTTAAAGGTGGAGAAAAGTTACCCAAGAAATGCAGCACCTGTGAGTTCCTCTGGATTCCAGTTTGTTTCCTGTTGCTGTGACAAACACTCTGACCAAAACCCACATGGGAGTAAAGTGTTTAATTGGCTCACACTTCCCCGTCACAGTTCATCATTGTTAGAGGAACAGCAGCAGAAACCAGAGGACAATGCTGCTTACTGGCTCACTCAGCTCCATTTCTTCTACAGCCCAGGTTCATCTGCCCAGGTGCTGCAGGTACCCAGGTGGGATGCTGCTAACAACAGGCTGCCCCCAGTCATCAACCCAGATGCACCCACAGGCCAATCGGGTGACTCTAGTTTGTGACAAGTTGACACTAAAAACTACCTTAAAACTTTAAGTTGTCTCAGATAATAGAACATGGGCTCAGAAGGCCTAGAAACTAGTTCAGACCCCAACTCTTCTCACCAGTTATGGAAAGATGAGTGAGTTATTCGTTTTCTTTGAAACTTGGGGTCCTCGTTGCTATAGCATGCTTTCTCAAATTGCCAGCCCCCAAATCATGATACCGAGACTTACTACTAGTTATGACTGCTTGGCCTTAGCTTATGCTTATTTCTAGCTTGCTCTTATAGCTTAACCTGTTTCTTTTCATCTACATTTTGCCCCAGGGCTTTTTATGGTTCTTTAATTCTGTAGCTCCTGCTTTCCTGCTTCTTCCAATGCTGGCTGCCTGGTGGCTGGCTGGCTCCTGGTATCTCCCCTCTTTCTCCCTTGTCTCCGGCCTCCAGTTCCACAGCCTACATTCCTCCTCCTACTTAGTCTCTCTGCCTGCCAGTCCTGCTCAGTCCTCTACTGCCTAGCTATTGGCTGTCCAGCTTTTTATTAGACCAATCAGATGCCTTAGGCAGGCAAGGGAAAACAAATGTAACACATGTTTACATGGTTAAATAAATGCAGCATAAACAAATGCAACACACCTTTACATAGTTAAACAAACATTCTGTCCCACAAAACTTATCTATAAAGCTATGATGATAAAAACAAGCAAGCAAGCAAACAACAACATAAACCTTTCAGGGCTGGGGCGAAGACAGAGGTGACATGAAGCAAACATGGGCCAGTTATTCAGTTATGTAGCTGTCACCGTGTGGGTGCTTAATGTGGACACTGCTCACCATTTCACATCAGAGCACATTCACTTAGTTTTTAGATGTCAGTCTCAGAAAATAATAATGAAAGACTAGAAATGAAATCCCTGGAAGAGCTCAATCCAGCTTCTGTACAATTTTGAAGCAGAAAGAACTAATTGCTACTCATTTTCCTTAAGAACTTCAGGTATAAACTCACTTCAGGGTTCTTGCCGCTGCACCCGCTTTTCCTGCTCCTCCCTCTCCCCACATGGTCCAGTTCAGGCTCATGTCCACTCTGTACCCAGAGGTCCCTGCCTCTGGTTATGCTCTCCCACATATTTATAATCAACTTTCTCCTCTGCCATACCTAGGGACAGCCATGTTTCCTTTTCTTTTTGTCCTCCGACTTTCCTTCCTTCCCTTCCCTCCCTTCTTTCCTTCTTCCTTCTTTTTCTTTTTTTATTCAGTCTGAAGAGAGCCAGATTGCTAAAAATCTCATCTCAAAAATCCTCATCCTGCTCTTTCTACCAGTCTCAGCTCAGCCCTTATCTATGCACTATATTATCTTAAACCACCTCCCAATCCAAATATATTCTGACCTCACCCTTTCTCCTTTTGGACTCTCTCATGTTTAAGGCATTGATCTTCCTTGCAATGGTATTTTGGTTTTAATCTAAAAAGGTCAAACAACAAGTTTATGTTTTAGACACTCGTTTTCCAGTATGGTAGCATTATTTTGGAAAGTTCTGGAGACTTTCCTAATTGGAAGAAGTGAGTAAATGGAGGCAGGCATGTAAGGG
Source organism: Sigmodon hispidus (assembly GCA_004025045.1). Classification (NCBI taxonomy): domain Eukaryota; kingdom Metazoa; phylum Chordata; class Mammalia; order Rodentia; family Cricetidae; genus Sigmodon; species Sigmodon hispidus. Next base: position 30,863 of record PVIH01003673.1, read on the forward strand.
TTGTATTGTCCTGGCTGTTCCTATTGCTCATCACTCCCAGTCTGTTGCTATGTGAACAGCTTTTCTCCACATGGTCTGGCCCTGGTGTTCTGTTCAAGCTCATGGGACCAAGCAATAACGAGCTGAAATTGTTGTTGTCCTCTGAAACTATGAACCTCATTGTTTTATTTGTTTCTTAGATTGTTTCTATCAGGTATTTTGTCTATAGCAAGGCAAAATTAACTAATACATATCATTAATGCATTGAAGAATGAGGTTGTAGCAGTAATGAATCTATTCATTTAAAGGTTGTGCAACCCCTAAGCTTGATTATGATAATGAATGTATTCTATGGGAACAAAGCAGTGAAAGTATCAGTATCAATTACTAAAGGTGTTAGAATTTATAGAGCTCAAATATGAGATGTTGACACAGTGAGCTAGACAAATAGGTCTGTGTGTGTGTGTGTGTGTGTGTGTGTGTGTGTGTGTGTGTGTTGTTAGAGATTGAACTTGTCCCTCATACAATCTAAGCAAGTGCCCTATCACCAGGACATAACCTTAGCCTGACTCTGGGATATATTTAACATGTTCACTTGAACAGAAAGCAAGTCTGTCCTGGCTGACTGGTTTGACAGTGCAGACTGGAACTGCTAATTTACACACAAGTTGGATGCTTTACTTACACAGAATGAGACAAATCTGCAATTTCAAAGGCTTTGACAAAAATGTGTGGAAAGCTTATTTTAATGTAAAAGAACTTCTGCAAAAGTCAAATCCTGAGTGCTGGCAGATGGCTCAGCAGGTAAGAGCATCAGCTGCTCTTCTAAAGGACCTGCCTTTGCTTCCTAACACACAACCAGCAGCTCACAATCAATTTTAACTCCAGTGCTCCCTGGGCACTAGGCATGCAGGTAAATATCATATACATTAAATACATGTTTTTTAAAATTTAAAACATTGAATGAGCAATAGTCCCACAGAAATATGAAAATTTCTATTTTCTCAACTCTGTTAAATAAGTAAAGTATCTTGAGAAAAGCTATGACATGATTATTAATAATTTGATAAATTTTGTTGCCTAATAAGTAGTTTAGAAACCTCTTGGTGTACATCCAGGAAACTGAAAAGTAAACAAAACAAGGAGAATGTAGATAAGGTGCCTGATAATAGATTATAAACATTGTTTTTCCTAACAAATTACTGCAATATTTAGCATATATCTTGGGTTTTATTTTTTATTTTTTTGCAAACATTGCCATGATTTCTTTCTTTGTTTTGTTTTGTTTTTTTGAGATAGGGTTTTTCTGTGTAGTCCTGGCTGTCTTGGAACTGGTTCTTAGACCAGGTTGGCCTCAACCACAGAAATCTATCTGCCTCTGCCTCCCAAGTACTGGGATTAAAGGTGTGCACCATCACTGCCTAGCTGACAGTCATGATTTTGCTAGTAAAAATATTTTCCATGATCCATCTATTTATGTGGAAAGATTTTTTTCTGCAGTGTCTAAGTCTATAAAAAATGAAATGATGAGTAGAACTGATACTGAGTCTTGTCTCATATAAAAGGTAATATTTCTCTACTAATCCATAAACTGAGGAAACTACAACACTATTCATTTCACTAAAAGATGAATTCATAACAACATATGTCACAGAAGATTATGCCAGACTAACCCTCCTATGGATCAAAATTATAAGCTTTGGACAAAAATCTAAAAGCAATTATTTGAAGATGCTCGCAGCTAGCCAGAAGCAGGCAGGCAGAATGGAAGGGATGGCTACTTTTCAGAGGATGTTAACATAATGAGTGAGATTTATGTTCAAACACTTTGCCTGAGGGCTCTTCCTACTATGCACCGTGCAAGGCCCCTGGCATTCAGTCAAAAAGCTACTATCTTTCTGGGTTAAGGACTTGCGGGATGCAGCTTGTGTTCTCAAAACAGCTAGAAATATAGGAGGGGAATTCTAAAAAGGACTTGTGGAGGTACAGGGCTCCCCAAATTTGCACATATACTGTAACCAAATCCTTGATGCACGGGGGAAGCCAAGGAAACAACAGTTGGATTATTGAAAGACATTAGTAGAAGTTTGACTCCAGACAAGTCAAGTACCTTCTTGCTTACATTCATTAAGAGAGATGACAGAATGGAGAGGCTCAGTAGCATATCACCCACTGAATCCAATATATATACCTTAATGGACATGTAAAAGAACATGAAATATAACATTTGACTTGTAATCAAGAAGTAGAAGTGAGTAAAAACTAACTCCAACCTGGCCCACATGCCATTTATAGTCATTCTACATTTTCAAGGATTTAAGAAAATACACAGTTGTGATGAACTAATAATATATGAAAATCTCAGCACAGAAATTGAGCTAATGTATGCTAAATGAAAACTCTAGAACTAAAAATAATGTTTGAAATTTTTAAAAAATGTACTAGTGAATTAAAGAGTTATTAAACAGCTACACTGGACATGAAATAAATAGAGAAGTTTCCAAAATAAAGACTGGTTAAAAACTATTTTAAAAGAAAATAGGTAGGCAAAGCCTTGGAGCAATATTCATAAGTTTAACATACACACAATAGGTATTTCAGAAAGAAAAAAGAAAATGAAACAGAAAAAAAAAAAAACAAAAAAAACCCACAACTGAAATTGATGCCCCCGACACACACACACAAGATACAGATTAACAAATTTTAGCCAGGGTGGAAAGATGGCCCAATATTTAGAGCACTGACTACTCTTCCGGAGGACCTGAGTTTGATTCCCAGCACCTACTCTGTGAATCACAAAAGACCTTTAGCAAAACCCAAGTAGGCAATAGCTAAATAGAAACCACTCCATGATATAGTTATTTAAAACCAAAGGCAAAGATAAAATCTTAAAGTCAGCCAGAAAAATGGGAACACAGTACAAATTGGACAGGTAGATAGACTCAGAGATAATAAAGACAACAGAATCATGCTGTAACATTTTTAGAACTGAATCTGGATGAGGACAGCAACATCAGCTATTGCGGTTGGTGCCTGGAACACCCTCCACAGGCTCACATTTTGGTCCAGATTGGTGCATTGATTTTGACAGGTGGTGGAGCCTTTAGGAGGTTAGACCTGGCTGGCAGAAGTGAGGGCCTCTGTCGGTGATGGTGTTGCTGCTATGGGCCATGGTTTCTGCTCCCTGTGTGTCCCCTAATGAGCAGTCTCTGCCTCATGCAGTCTGTCAGACCTTTTTCCACTGATGGTTTAAACTTCTGAAACCATAAACCAAGATGATTCTTCTTATGTTGTTTCTGTTAGGTGTTTTGGTCACAGTGGTAAGAAAGATGAGCAATATATCAACTTATAAGCCACTATTTCCAAGAAATGCCATTGGACGACAATGGTGAGATAGATCATCTCAAATAAATAAACATTATCCCCAGATCTGCATTATAACTAATTTTGTTAAGTTCTTCACTGGGAAGAAAAATGGTACTAGATAGAAAATTGGACCCATGAGAAGAAATGAAGATCACTAGAAATAGGAAATATAAAACACTAGAAATTATTTTCTTAATTTGTTTAAAATACATGACTATTTAAAGTAAAAAATAAACATTGTGCTTAATGTATGCAGGTTTATTTTACATGGTAATAAAAAACATTAAAGATGGCAGATAAACGGAGCTACGTTTTTGCAGGGTTCTTATATTTTTATGACAATTAGTATAATATAAGCTCTTAATACATTAAGATAATTTAAAGCTGTATAAGTCCCAGAACAACCACTAAAAATTAAGATAAAAGTACTAGCAGAAAATCAGTGCTGAAACTCAAATGTGCTAATCAGAAATACTAGATTAACACCAAAGAAAGCAAAAGGAGACTCAACCAACAAAAAGGTGAAACAAAAAGATAAAAATTTCAAAATGATAGATTTAAATCCATTATTACATTTTATGCAAATGAACTAAAAACTCCAAATGAAGCATAGATTACCAGACTAGATTAAAAAACTATAAAGTAATTGAAAACTATATGCAAGAGGCATCAAAAATTTAAATATATAGACACAGATATTATGAAGAATGGAAAAATATTTGCCAAAGACAAACAATAAGCTTAAGAAAGGTGGAACAGTTATGTTAATATCAGACCAGATAGACTTTAAGGCAGGAGTACAACTAGAGATAAGAAAAATAATTCATCAATAATTATTAGGAAGGTCAAATCAGAACTGGAGCAAGGTTTGCCACCAATTTTGTGTTTAATTCTCCAGGACCTACAGGCCAGAAAGAGAACACGAACTTATCACAGCATCTTTGAGCTGTTTTCTGACCTTCACACACACACACACACAATTTAATAAAAAGTAAAATTATTAGGAAATCATAAATAAAAAGGACAAATACACAGTAATAAAAACTATAATCACCTTCTTTCAGAACTACACCCAGCGGAAAAAGTTTGTGACCATAGGGGTGACCTTAACAATACTGTAAATACTTAAATTAATTAGATAATCAACTGGGAGATAAAAGCCACTCAACTTTAGAGTATATGTTCTTTGTGAAAATGTACACAGTGTTGGCCAGTTCATATCACATGCTGGTTATGGAATGTCATACTTTAGCATCTCTGTTGTTCACAGTGTCCTTCCCTGTCCTAGTGTGCTTTCCATTGCTTTGATAGATACCATGACACAAAGGAAGTTGGGTTTATCTGGCTTACATTTCTACATCACAATATATCTTTGAGAAAGGTCAAGGTAGAAACACAAAACAAAAATCTGAAGGCAGGAACTCAAGCCAAGACCATAAAGAAACACAGCTTACTGGCTGGCAATCTACGGCTTGTGCAGCTTTACCCCAAGACCACCTGCCCAGGGGATGGCATCACTCATGGTGGGTGGAACTCCTTCCATTTCGGTCACTTATCAAGAAGTGCTCCAAAGATATGCCCACAGGCTAATGTGATGGAGCCAACTTCTCATTTGAGGGGCTTCTTCCCGGGGAACTCTTATTTTGTGTCGTTGACAAACCTAACCAGCAGAATACTTAAACTAGAAAGAACAATTTCTAGAAAGCCCTTAAATACTTGAAAATAACACATTTCAAAGAAGTAGGTCAAAGAAGAAATCCTAAGAGTATTTAGAAACTATTTTCAGCTGAGTCAAAAATAAAAGCACAGGACATTAAAAACAGTGCAATGCAGGTAAAGCAAAGCCATGAGGGCAATTCATAGCTTTAAAGGCATTATATTTAAAAGGCAGAAGCCTCCTCAATGTTTTAATCTTTTCTAAACAACAAGAAAAAGTGAAACAAATGAGTGTTAAGAAGCAAAAACAACAACAAACAGTGAACTAGAAAACAAAATTAACACAGCCAAAATGCAGCCTTTGACAAAGATTTCTAAACATTGATACACTTGGGATTAGTCAAAACAAACGAAAACTACATATTACTACTACCAAGAATGTCTAAACAGAAACACCTTGCTCTATGTAAGTACTAACTATATGTATACAATGTATAGATTATGGTAACAGGGTTTAGTCCAGATTATGTCTAACGAAACGCTCTCTGCTCTCATGAACTTCTATTGTAAAATGTTAGTCAAATATATATAACACCTATGGGTTATTGTAACAGAACAAGACTATTTAGGTTCTCTCCAGAGAAGCTCCCAGTCTTTATGAACTTTTAGTGAAAAGTGTTGGTGAAATGAATGTATATAATGTATGTAGCATTAAGGAAGGACTATTTAGGTGGGAGGGGATGTGCGCACCTCCGCTGGCAGGACTCTGGTCCTGGTTCTCCTGTATTAGCCTGATCAGCAGCACACAACACCTCCCTGGGCAGAGGAGAAACAGGTGGCCTGCCCTGCCCCGCCCTCGCTTGTCCCGCCCCCGGCTCTTCTGCGCAGGCGTGTTGCCGGCGTCCCGGGGCTCGAGGGGCGGGGCGGGGCCGACGGCTGAGCTGGGCGGGGCGGGGCGGGGCGGGGCGGGGCGGGGCGGGCTCGGGGCTGGCGGACTGGTGAGGTGGCGTCGGTGCGGTCCGGCGGGCGGGCGCGGTTTGGCGCGATGCTGAGGCCCCAGCCTGGAGACCGGCTGCTCTGAGCGCCTGAGCGGTCCGCGGAGGCCATGGCGGAGGACTGCCAGCCCACCCGGCCCTCGGAGGACGAAGACGAAGAACGGGAGCCGCTGTTGCCTCGGGTCGCCTGGGCCCAGCCGCGGAGGGGAGCGCCCGGGAGCGCCATGAGGCTCCAGGCGGACGAGGGCGCGGCCGTCTCCCGCGAGCCCGACACCGATGAGCCGCCGCTGGCAGCCGGGGACTCGGCGGCCTCCACGAGCTTGTCCATCGAGCTGGACCGGACCCGCAGCATCGCAAGCTCAGGTGCGACCCTTGTGCGTGCGCAGGCTTCTCCTCCCTGCCTCAGTTTACTCTCACCTTTCCCTGTGTAGCAAACGGACAGGGACCACTAAAGTCTCACTCTTTAGCTTCCCCAAAGTGGGAACCAAACACTGGAAAAACTCACCCGAGACCGTGACGTAAGTTGTTTGTTCAAACTTGGACTTAAGTTCTGAATTAAGAACTCAAAACCGTCCAGAAAGTTTTTGCCTTGGAGCCATGAGTTTACGGCGTGGATGACAGCTGAGGGATGTAAAGAAAGAATGACCAGTTGCCGCTGAGACAAGTTTCAAAAGTTTTTAATTAAATGTTGCTATTGTGACGTTAGCCAGAAGGGGCAGAAGCTGGTGGAATCTTGCCGCCGCTCACTGCTTAGTCTATTTGTGCGCTTAAAAAGAGAACACCTTTTCATTATCATGTGGGCTGATTTTAAGTTCCCTCTGAAAGAGGGGCTAACAAACGATGTTTAAACTAAAATGTAGGCATGCTCTTGCAGGCCTGGCTCTCTGTGTGGTGAGTTTGGGGTGGTGAAATGTTGTTCGGCTAATTTGGCTGAAATGGGGGTAGATTTGTACGAGAACCATCTGGAGTCTAGACAGTCTTGTTTCTAAAACCAAACAAAACTACTTGTTGGTGATAGGATGGATCCAAAGAAGTGGTATATGCACTGTTCAAGACCATCATTCCATGTGACCGTTTATGGAAAGTCAACAGGAAAGGTAGTTTTTGTTGTTGTTGTTTTTCTTTTTTCTTTCTTTTTTTAAATTCTGCTTATTTTCCTAGAAGTTGCTAAGTTTTACTTGGCCTACTAATGTGCTAGTGTTGCTTGAAAGCATTTTGAGCAGAGCAAGTCAAGAGTTCTAACTGAACCTTTATACAAACACATACTCTTAAGAGTCATAAAGGAAATAGTCTCTGAAATGCATAAAGTACTTGTCTGCCATTACCACAACATTAGCTGATGGATGGGTTTGCAGCACAACACTGAATAAAGCAAAGGAATGTGAAGTTTCCCACCCTCACAAGTGAACCCAGGTTCAACCAGTCACACTGGACACTTTGGCCATATATAATGGATAATCCAGTCTGTGAGGTAACTGAGATCATATGGCTGCTCCTTACCTTTTCTTGCCCCAGAATTAACTTGTGTGTTAGATTTAAATAGAGCCTAAGGTCTTAAAAGTACATTTATTATTTGATAGGATGGGTCTGTTTTTTTCTTCTGTTTGTTTGTGGTAAACACTGTCAAGGCTAGAAAAGGCTAAAAGAGGCTTAGAACTGATAGAATGCAAGTGGGTTATGAGAATTCTTACCTTCTCAGTGGTGATATTTATACCACGGTTTAGTTTAAGGTGGTTTTGATGTTTCAATAGTTCTCATAGCAGCACAGTAGGTTAGTTGTCATTGATCCTCTTCTTTGTTGTGAGAGTTGAAAATTAATAAAACTGAAATGACCAGGTGGCTCCTAGAACTTCAGGAGTAAGTAGTTTGCACAAAGTCAAATATCCAGGAAGTGGTAAAACTAAGACTGTGCCTACTCCCCCCCCTCAGGTCCTGAACTTTGTCCATTTTTCTACTGAACTCTGCTATAAAAGAACTGCTACTTTGGAGTGTTATGTGGGCCTTAGTATTAATAAGATTTTAAAATAGTTTCTGAATATTTAAAATATTTAAAACTTGTAAAAGATTTTTGATTGAATAATAACTAGATTTTAAACTTTATTCATTAATTTCTTTGTTCTTTAATTTTACTTACCATGAAATTACCTTTAATGTCAAGGAATTCTTGTTTTTAGATCAGTATGAACATTTGTTCTGTTTAATTATTTTGTTTGTATAAACAGGAACTTTATGTATTTAAGCCACTGGAGAATGTTATCTTTATATTAACAATGTAATATTGTTATATATAAATATATAATAATAAATATATAATAGTTGGCAAAGTCTAGAAGTCACATAAACTATAGTGTTGTTAAATCAGTGTTCAGTCATCCTAATCAGCGAATCTAATTGATGATTCAAGAAAGATGATAGCTAATAGCTGTACCAGTTGTACTTTCTGGGCATACTTCTCTGCACTTCACATGGAGTAGATAGATCATAACTAGCCCTATGAAATGAGTGCTACTTTGGATTCACACATAAAAAAGCAGCTTAGCATGCTGGTACATACCCGTGATCTCACCACTTAGGTGAGTGAAGCAAAAGGACAAGCTGAAGACATTCAAGGCTAGCCTGGGCTGTACAGTAAGTACCAAGCTAGCCAAGTCGCATAGCAAGACTCTCAAAGAAATAAAGGAAAAAAGAGAGGGAGGAGAGAAAAAAGTAAAATATAAAAGAGTTTTAGAAAGAAAGAAGCACAGGGTAGACAGTCTGGCAGTAGCAGAGGACCCTAGCATGCACATTATTGTTCACAGCTCTCTGTAACTTCAGTTTCTTGGCATCCAATGCAGCCTTCTGAACTCCATGGGTACCAGGCATGCACATGATACACATATAAGCAAAGCATTCACACACATAAAATAAAATAAATAAAACGAAAAAGTAAATAAAGAGTCAAAATGTAACTTCCTGAAGTCTGTTTCAGTGGAAGGAACTTTTTAATAGCTGGTGGTAGTGGTGTTGCCTCATCAGGGATCAGAGTCTAATAATTAACTATTTTAGGGCAAGTTTTATAAAAATACATGTTTCCTGTGTATTGACAGCCCACCTTTAACTGAGATTTTAATGTAAGCAATTATGGTACTAAAGATTATTGCTCAGTTGGTACTTACATAGCTATTCCAAGTTGAGTGTGCTGACTCACTCCTGTAATAACAACATGTAGAAGGCGGAGTGAGGGAAAGAGAATCAAGGCCACCCTGGGCACACAGTTCAAGGCTATCTTAGCCTACTACAACAAGATTCTGAGCTACAAAACAAAATATATAGTAATTTTTAGCCATTTGTTATAGAAATGGACATCATTTATCAAATATCTGAGTATCTACTGGGCACCAGTACAAAGCAGACCTTGAGAAAACAATAGTAACCTATGTGAAATGATGACCTGTATTTGACTGCTGTATCCTCAACATAGTTTTGTAGCTTATGGTCACTTAACACCGTTTTGATGGGCTACATATGTGACCTCACAGGAAAAGCATGTTTAATCACCAGACTCATTAGCATTTTTTCCTAGAAGGAAGGCTAGCTAGTGGTTAAGATGTAGGGAAAGATGAGTAAGGTGAATTCTGCTTGATTTATTTAAAAGAAGTCATGTTAAGTTACCAACCATACTTGCTTACTTTCATCTAACCATAAAAGGTGACACAATAGCTTTTTAGAATCTGTACTTTCCACCGCGCCCTTATGCCTTTAGTATGGTCAAATGGATACTTTGTTAACTTTTTAGACAGATTTGTTGAGGGCCTTCTATGTGCTGGTCTTTGTTCTAGGCACATGTGATACATCAGAAATCAGAAGGAAGTTATATACTTTCCCAGAAATTAACAATTAAAAATCTTTTTTTTTTTAAGAAGAAAGAAAACTTTCAAAAATTTGACATGGACACAAGTAAAAGTAACAGTTTATTTCTTAAAAGTATGAACATAATTTTAATTTTAAAAAATTACGAAGGCTAGGAGTGTAGTATGGTGTAGTACTCAAGGGGCTCTATGTTCAGTCACTTACATACCTCTTCCCCAAAAGAAAATAGTTAACTGTGTCTTTCACGACTGAAACTCAAACCCAGATGCCAGCAACAAGCCTTCAAACCAAATCATTCATAGCACATTAGGCACAAAGTAGTGTGACATCTGTGGACGGTCTTCAAGAAGTTAAACCCATTACCAGTGTGTATTTAAACCACTAGAATGTGGGAAATTGTAGAATGTAATTGTCAAGGATACAGTTGGTAAAAAATTAGCTACTGAAAACCAATTGCTTTGATTGGGAAATAGTTTAGATGTAGCCTTTTCTGTAATCATAATTAGGACCATTTATTTATTTGTTTGTTTGTTTGTTTACACATAAAAGTGCCTTTGTCAATTGTGTTGGTAAATCCAGGCCATTTTCAAATAAGAGACTGACCATTTTCAGTCAGGAAGATGCTGCCTCATTAAGAGGCAGAGAACATCTTGGCTTATTATACAGAAATATCTCTGATTGATCTGATTTTGGTTGAAACTGAATTACTAAGTATTTAGAGAGTAGTTGTGGTTTCTATGACAGCAAGGAAGAGAGTGTTTGTGATAAATTCCAAAGTGTAACCCATGTATCAGTTCAGTAACATTTAATAGTAACAGTGTATATGTAGTATCCAAAGAACTGTTGAAGATGGGAGAGACCACAATGGGTTAAGAGTTGAATCATTTTAGTATAAATTAGTAATGTATGGTGGGATCCTAAGTAACTAATGCAGCATTAGAAGACTTCTTTTTAAAAGTTGGATTGAGAATAGAGTGTTTCTGTTCTGCAATAGATTTCTTAGTTCTGGAAGCCCTGCTTCATGGAGAAATTGTGGGAACTGAAGCATGGACCTGGGGAGACAGAGTGGTTCAGAGCATCTGCTGCTCTTTCAAGGACATGAGTTTTGTTCCCAGCACATAGGTGTTGAACTCACTGCCATCTGTAACTCCTGTTCCAGGAGCTCCAATGCACTCTGCAGGCCTCCACAGGTACTAGGCACTTGGCGCACATGCAAGCAATACACCTAAAATAAATACAGTATTTCCCTCTTGATTTTGTGAGACATCGTTTCTCTGTGTAGCTTTGAGGCTGAAAGTCCCCCTGGAGACCAGGCTAGCCTTGAACTCACAGAGACCCACCTGCCTCTGCCTCCTAAATGCTAGGATTACAGGCATGTGCCACCACCACCCAGCAATACTTTTTTTTTTAATCTCAAAAAAAAAAAAAAAAAAAAAAGAGAGGTATAAAACAAGCAGGAAACTAGGCTCTAAAAAGCCTTTGATGTGGGAGGTAGTCGAGAGGAAGGACTAGGGGAACGTGTGAAGTGATTCTTGTCTGTAGAGACTGTCATGGAAAGGGGTAAGTAGACTTGGGATTTGCTCCAGATGACAGGTCTAGGATAGGGAAAAAAAGGGATTATGTTTGTTTTCATGCACACAAAAACACATCAGGAAATGCTGTCTCTTTGAGATCATTTTGTGTATGCTCCCTCTCGAGATTACTTGCTGGTGATGTATTTTAGAAGGTGCCCCAGCACCAAGAACAAAAAAAAAAAAAAAAAAAAAAATAACTTTTCAAGATCACTCTGTTGCTAAGAACTGGACCTTGAATAAGGATATACACGGATAGAAAATGTGACTTTATTCATAATAAAAAAAAAAGAAAGAGAGAGAAATAAATGGATGGATGGATGGATAGATAGATAGATAGATAGATAGATAGATAGAACTGGTCCGTAGGAGTGGGACAGAGAGCTCTGCTGGGTTTGGTTCCCAGTACCCACATGGCTGCTCACAATCGTCACTCTAGTTCAAGTCAAGAGGATCCAGCACTGTCTTCTTTGCCCTCGGGCACCAGGTACAAATTTGTTGCACATACATATATGCAGGCAAACACTCATGCTCAGAAAATAAAAATAAATATTTTTTAAAGGAACCTGTAAATCTCTGAAGTGTAAGAAATATCATTTGACTAATGATAATGGTTACTGGTGCCTGTTTTATTCAGATAACTATAAATGCTCACTACATACTTATTTCTAACCAAAGTCACCAACATTAGAGTTTTCTTGCTTCATTCTTAAGGATTTTCAAGGGACAGACAAAGGTGGTTTGGAATGAGCATCTCCATTGTATAGACATGATTAAAAATGCTTTGCTTATCCTTTTGAGTAGGTAAAATATGTCTAAATAGCCCTTTTGTAGTATTTTTGTCAGCAAAGATTTTAGAAAATAAAAGCTTTATTTGTCTGAATTAAAGAAAGTTGATTATGTTTTGAATTTTCATAGTAATGTACGTAGATACTTGAAGTACCTTCCAAATTAAAATGGAAGTGGCTTTCGACTTGTCTTCCCATTCTAAATGATTCATTATTAATTCACCAGCAGGTGATTATTGAGTGCTTATTATGTTGGAAACTGTGCAAGTTCTGGGGATACAGCAGTGAAAGAAATCCTTGTCTGCTCAGAGCTCACAAAACAAATCAGGAGATAATGCTGGAATAAAGTGGAGATTAGCAGCGGCTGGGGAAGGGGAAGTCAAGACAGGCCTTGGCCTTTTGCTCAGAGTGACAGAGGAAACCCTTGGGCTCTTTAGTACAAAGCAGTGATATGATTGTGAGTTGGTTTGATATAATTTAGGAGAGAGTTGATAGGGCCTTTTTTTTTTTATAGGAGTAGAGGTTACAAGAGTTTGTATTTTGGATACTTATGGCTTATTATAGGTCAGATGTGGTGATTGGGAGTGTGAAATCATTGATGAATCCAAGGTCTTTGGCCTAAGCAACTAGAAGATAAAGAGTTGCAGCACGTGGGGTTGGGCTGCGTGGCTGTGTCTGGGAAAGGTGGGGGAAGTAAGGAATTGAGTTTGCAGGGTAGTAAACCTTGAGCTGTCTTGTAGCAGCCAAGGAATGATGTTGGGTCTAGGATAGGAAACTCCCACAGTAGTGGAGGTTTGGGGCAGAAGCTGGGGATGCTGAGTATTGTTAAAGGAGAACAGGAAACATGAACTAGACCTGGGGAATATGTAGTAATACACCTGCTGCTTCCCATCATTTGCTGAGAAAGGGTGGGAGGGGGGCTATAGAGAACCTGGGGGCAGCTTGGTGTATGTGCACTTGTAACCCCAGGATTAGGGAGGCAGAGGCAGCAGATCCCTGGGGCTCACTGGCTAGCCAGCCAAGGTTATTTGGCAGCCCCTATTTTCAATGAGAGACCTTGACCAGTCTCCCAAAAATGTTAGAGTTGGGAGTCTCCCAAAAATGTTCAGGACATATGGGTGCTTGCTGTCACACCTGACCATCAGAGTCCAATTCCAGGACCCATATGGTGGAAATAAAAGATTCCAAAAGTTGTCCTCTAGCTTCCATGTGTGAGAATGTGCACACACACCAAATAATTAGTAAATAAAAATAAATATTTAAGGGGAGGGAGCTAGACAGATGGATGGCTTGGCAGTTAGGAGCACTGACTGACCTTCCAAAAACCAGTTCAGTTCCCAGTACCCACATGATGGCTCACAATGGTATGTAACTCTAATCTCAGGGGATCTAATACTCTCTTCTAGCCTCCTAGGTTACCAGGTACAGACATATGTGCAGGAAAACTATCCATACACATTATTTAAAAAGAAGAAAAGAACCCCAGCTATTTATTTATTTATTGTTTTTTGAGGCAGTGTTTCTCTGTGTAACATCCCTGACTGTCCTAGAACTCACTCTGTAGACCAGGCTAGCCTCAAACTCACAGATCTACCTGCTTCTGCGTGCTCCCAAGTACTGGGATCAAAGGCATGCGCCATCATCACCCAACTACAGTTAAATATTTTAATGTACACCAGTCCTGAGGAACATCCAAGGTTGACCTTTGACCTTTGTGTGTGTACACCTGAACATGTACACACACACCTGAATGTGCACACGTGCGCGCGCACACACACACACACACACACACACACACACACACACACACACACCAGTGTGATCAGCCACAAGGATCAATCTTTGATCAATATCTGATATTTGATTTCCTTTTCTGCACCTTACAGTCCTGAAGCTACTTAAACAGGCCATAGTGCATACACCCACACAGCGGGTCTAATGCAGTGATTGCTGTTATTTCAGAGATAAATACATTCTTGGAAGATCCAGAATTTGCTGATATTGTATTGAGAGCAGAGCAAGCAATAGAAAATGGAATTTTCCCAGAAAGAATCTCTCAAGGGTCAAGTGGAAGCTACTTTGTGAAAGATTCTAAAAGGGTGAGAACTTCATGTGTGTTACATACGTTTTGGAAGACACTACTTTAAATATGGAATGTCCGAGTTTCTGAAAATATTTTTCTTTCACATGTTTGTTTCCTCTTTTCTAAAATAAAGGTTGGTGGTTTCTTTCTTGTTTTTATAAGTACTCAATAACATAGAAATGGAACTGATAGTTTCCAGGTGTAGATTCCTGTGATATTTTCTGTTTTGTTTGAAGTATTCATTTTATATTCATATTTACTGATGGATTCGCTAACTGCACATTCACCATCCTTCCTTTATAGCTCTGTTACCGTATTAACCATGTACAGTGGAAGTTGAAACTCTCAAGACCTGTCTGATATCATTTCCCAATGCTTGACTTATTTTTTTAAGGTATAGTTAAATGCCCCAGGAATATTTTCCTGGCATTGTGCCAAGGAAAAGAGGCATGGCAAGCTTGAAGGCATTAGAGTGTAGCAAAGCAAAAGGAACTCTGATTCTGGAGTGGAAAAGGTGAGTCACTTTCTTCCACTGAGTCCAGAGTTTTTCAGAAATGGTACTGTCTTTTCTAAAAAGCTTCCCATGTGGTGTATAACCCACTACTCTTTTTCTGTGAAGTCTCCCCCTATAATTGAAGTTATATTTTAAAAGTTATTTTTAGCCAGGAGGTGGTGGCACATGTCTTTAATACCAGCACTTGGGAGACAGAGGCAAGCAGATCTCAAGGTCAGCCTGGTCTGCAGAGTGAGTTCCAGGACAGCCAGGGCTACTTAAAGAAACCCTGTCTTGCGGGGAATGGGGGCAGGGAGGATTGGCAGTGGAGGGGTGTTTAAAGCATAATTCTATTTTTTTTTTCTAAAAAAAAAACCCAAAACAAAAAACAAACCTCGCTATAGGCATATGTACCATGATCTTCTTTCATGGGAGAGTAGGAATTTTGAAGATAGGATCTCATGTGTCCTGGGCTGGAGAACACGTGTTCTTCCTGTCTTGTAAGTGCTGAGTTGATGGGTGCTTATTGCCTGGTTTTATGCAGTTTGGGGTTTAGAATCCAAGGCTTCATGCATGCTAGGCAAGCCCTCTACCAACTAGGTTGCAGCCAGCCCCAGCCCCTATTTCTTAAACAAATATATATATATTGGTCATTTATAGGCACTGTCTTTATTCCATGTTTGTGCTGTTGATGATGACTTGGTTCTGAGACAGCCTTCCTCTGTAGCTCATGCTGGCTAAGAACTCATCATGTGTGTAGTAACAGACCTCCTGTCTCAGCCTCTCAAGTGCTAGGGGGTCACTTGTGTGACGCCACAAGTCTGACTTCCAGGCTTGTGGTCTTAATTTGTTCTTGTTTTTCTTAAGTTAATTATTTAGAATTTATTGCATTATAAAGAAGTTATGTTTAAAATTATATTTGTCTGAGATAATTGAGCCATGAATTTAATAAGTATATTTTATTAGTACTAACAATTGTAGAGACCTGGACACCCATAAACTTTTTTTTTTCCTCTTACAAGAGAACCCAGTAAGTGCTGGGATTACAGGTATGTGCCACCATCCATGGCCAAAATTTTTCTTGCTGGTTAGAGAGTTACGATAGATTCATGAAAAATATAATGGGAAAACCTTAGGTGAGAGCTGCTGATAACATAGTTATTCAGTTTGTTGTTTTGCCTTTTTAAGACTTACTTGAGTACCCGCTATGGATCAGGTACTGTTCTGAGTACTGGAGGAAAATTCTCATGTCTTCCTTGTCTTTTTAGAATATTTAGCATAGCAGGGAAAGGAGATAGTGTATGGAGTATATATTTGAATATTTAGTAGATCATAAGAAATACAATACTGCTTACATAAAGTGTAGTCTGAGGCAGGAGAAATTCTTAAACTTGTGAGTTTGAAATCAGCCTGGAGAGCCTAGCCAGAAAGAGAGAAGTGAGGCAAACTCCAGTGTTAATTTAAAAGTGCTGACATCAAACACTTACAGTTAATCTGCTTAAATGGCAGGAAGCCTTGCTTCAGTTTCTAAGGTTTTTCAAACAAAGTATGAAAAATTCTGATTCAGGAGAATATTGATTTTTAAATTGAGAATAATTCTTACAATGTGATTGAAATCAGTCATCTTAGTGCTTGGAGTTATGTATAAATCTTATTTATTGCAATGCATTTTATAGATTGTTATCCATCCATACATAAAAGTCTAATAGGATTTTTAATTTTCCCCCCATAGAATATTATTGGCGTGTTTAAACCCAAATCAGAAGAACCTTATGGCCAGCTGAACCCAAAGTGGACCAAGTATGTCCATAAGGTTTGCTGCCCCTGCTGCTTTGGCCGAAGCTGCCTACTTCCTAATCAGGGGTACCTTTCTGAAGCTGGCGCCTACCTAGTGGATGCAAAGCTTCAGCTGGGCATTGTACCTAAAACAAAGGTAAAGGAGAGTTTGCTTTCAGACTGTCCCTGTACTTAGAGTTCACTTATTTGTGTATACTTGAGTGAAAACTTCCAATCATAGAGCTTAAGGTGGAATTCCTTTGTGGTAATTCAGGAGCCCAGAGCAGCTGGTTTCATGTACTGTAGTATAGATCTATACAGTAGCCTTGGGTGTGGTAGAATGTTCTTTGTGCGTTGTAAATAAAATACTGTTTTGGCCTATACACAGCACCGTAAAAGTGAGTAAAAGATCATAGCACAAGCAGATAGGAGCAGGGCAGAGTTAAGCCAGTCTCCATCCGACCCCCGAAGAAGACAGACATATAGAGGTACTGGCTCAGCCATGGGCTGAGCCACATGGTGGGTAAATTAATAAAAATAAATTAATTTAAGATAAAAGAGCTAGCTAATAATGTGCTTGAGACATGGGCCAAACAGTATAAAAAATATAAACATGTGATTCATTTCTTTAAGAGACAAAAGCCACCGTGTGCCAGGTTACAAACTCCGCCGCCAAACAAAACAAAAAACTTAATACAACAGATGGCACCCAACGTGGGACGAACACCCGCATAAAGCCTAAAAAAGTTTAAAAAATTAAAGAGCGTTCTAGATCACTAAAACAGAGCCAAAAGCGACTTTCTAAATTGCATATTTAAATTGATTTATGGTACAAAAACAGCACAATGTTCAAGCAAAAATTTAAAAATAGCGCATCTGTGACACACAGCTTAAACTCATACGTTTCACAAAAAGATTGACACAAATGTAATTAAGGTTTCTGCTTATACTAAACAACAACAAAAAAAACCAGTTTAAAAAAGTTTTTCTCGGGGGCTAGAGAGATGGCTCAGCGGTTAAGAGCACCGTCTGCTCTTCCAGAGGACCCGGGTTCAATTCCCAGCACCCACATGGCAGCTAACAACTGTCTGTAGTTCCAGTTCCAGGCAAACAGCAAGGCAAATAAATAAAAGTGTTTATTAAAAAAAAAAAAAAAGTTTTTCTCATAACAACATTTCCTGAGTCCGCTCTAGTTGCCGGCAGCGGCAGAGCAGCGCGAGCTCCTCCGCCATATTAAGACACAGCCAAAAGGGGCAGAGTCAACAATTAAAGTGATACGACCTTTTAAAAGCTCTTTAAGTTAAAAAATGATTAAAAATTCTCAATAAGACAAATTTAGACTCACAAAACCTCTAAACAAAATACAATGTATATAAAATACACATAAGCTTCAGAGAGAGAGAGAGAGAGAGAAAATAAAAAAACCCTTTTAAAAAAATAAATAAAAATAAAAAGGCCACATAAAGATAACAAATAAACAAAAAATCTAAATTAAAGTTATTAAATTTACTTTTAAATTTTTAACTTTTAATAAACTAATTACAAAAGACAATTAATTACTAAAGCTACTAAGTTAAACCAATACTTATATTTTAAAAATGTCTTGACTTTAAAATCTGTTTATAAAAATATGTTACTTAAAAAAAGAGTTTCTGCTTTTGTCTCCACAAAAGATCAAAACCTATAAATTAGTTCTAGACAAATATAATTCCATTTGCCAAGGCCACCTAAAATTCTCTGATAAAAGATCAACTTCCAAAATGGTCAGTTGAGATGATCCAACTTCAAAACCCCATGAGATTGTCATCGTCCTTTGACAACAAAAAACAATAAAAAAAAAGTTATGCCCAATTTCCCAAAAATATTGCTTATTAATGTTTATTTTCATTATAAGTAGTTAATAGTCATAGTCAATCTTAAATTAAAAAAAAAAGGGGGGAAGAGAATATGATATAGGAATGATTAGAAAAGATAAGTGGATTTTGATGCATTGATATAAACTTAAGGTCACTACTGTTGATTAAGGTATGATGCTGATGTAACTCATTTAAAATTATAATGTGTAATTGTGAAATGCAGATTAATAGTCATCTATGATGACCAAACTTATAGTCATGTTAGTTAGGTTTTTATAAGTATACAAAGATATATTTCAGTTAGATAGGTAGTCTCCAAACACTTCAAAGACATACAAAATATGACATTTAAATTATTTTAAAAACTTAAAGACTTTTCTAGACAGTGAGACAGGTCTGTTCCTGACACACCAATATATTTCAAAAAAATGATGGGCATTAAAAAAACTTCATGTAAAATTTACTTTATAGCAACAATAAGCCACTAGACAAAAAAACTGTTCTAGTATTGACTGCTTGACAGTATGCTGTATAAACTAGACATACAGGTTCCATAAAATAATGACTTTTAAACTTTGACAAAACAAGCCGAGATGGTTCTTCGAGTTCCTGCTTTGCAAAAAACATTGCCAGACATTCTTCAAGACACACAAAAAAAGCAACTGATAGACTATGTCAAATTTCCTATATCACTAAAAGATATGACAGTGACTTTGGGCCATAAAGGCTAAAGATAAATACCTCAACGTTATAAAGAAACTTTAGGTGACTGTACAAGCAGACATGGGTCATCTCTGTCATTTTCTAGACTTTAAAAGTTGCTTGCACCTCCTGTTTATTTACATAATATTATATTCTTCTGTAGTCTTTGATGTGATTAAAGGTTTAATAATTATAAATATAGTTCTTTTTAGTTTAAAAAATATATTAAATATAAAACTTTAGACTCACATTAATAAGATAAATAATAAAATATTCTCTTTAATTTTGTAAATACAAATAGACTAAATATTGTGACTATTATTCCTGCTTGAGAGTTGTTCTGTTGTAATTTTGCTATATAAAAATTAAAACCTTCCTTTTTAATTAGACAAAAAAATGTAATAAAATGTTCTTTACACGTTATAAATAAAATACTGTTTTGGCCTATACACAGCACCATAAAAGTAAATAAAAGATCAAAACACAAACAGATAAAAAGAAGACAAAGTTAAGCCAGTCTCCATCCGACCCCCAAAAAAGACAGACATATAAAAATACTGGCTCAACCATGGGCTGAGCCACGTGGTAGATAAATTAATAAAAATAAGTTAATTTAAGATAAAAAAAAAAAAACCCTAACTAATAATGTGCTTGAGACATGGGCCAAACAATATAAAAAATATAAACATGTGATTCTTTTCTTTAAAAAACAAAAGCCGCCGCACGCCAAGTTACAAACTCCAGCGCCAAACAAAACAAAAAACTTAATACAACACTAGGGAACATATCTTTCTCTCGTGAGGTCACAGGATGCTAACAGAAAGGGGAAAGAACTAGAATTTAGAAAGCAGGACAGGGGGCTGGAGAGATGGCTCAGCGGTTAAGAGCACCGCCTGCTCTTCCAGAGGACCCGGGTTCGATTCCCAGCACCCACATGGCAGCTAGCAACTGTCTGTAGTTCCAGTTCCAGGCAAACACCAAGGCAAATAAATAAATAAATAAATAAATAAAGTTTTAGAAAGCAGGACAGAATCAGGTAGATCCAAGAGACCCTTTTGGTCTTGCTGATAAGAGCTTACTATGTACCCACAATACTGCTCCTGTCTTCTTTTGGATCTTTATGTAATTTTTTTTTGATGCCTTCTTTAAAATGTTTATTATTAGTTCTATATTTCAAGGTTGGGAACTTTAGACTGCTTTTATATCTTTTTTGAAAGAAATATGTGCTGTTTAAAATTCTCTTTGCTTTGTAAAGATTTTAGATTCTCTAGGAGCTTTGTTATATGGTTAGACCTTGCTCATTTACAGCATTAAAGTGAATTTGATGGTCTGCATGAATAGAAATACTATAACCCAAATTCTAACCATTTCTCTAGGTGGTTTGGCTTGTCAGTGAGACATTTAACTACAGTGCAATTGACCGTGCAAAATCAAGAGGCAAAAAGTATGCCTTAGAGATAGTGCCGAAAGTAGGTAGAAAATTCCATCGGATAGGACTTCCTCCCAAGGTAAGTTACTCCAATAAGCTTTGCTTTTGGGACATTTATTTCCTAAGTTCCTGGGATAAGGCGTGCAGCTGGACATTGGGCATCCTGCTGTAGACTGTGAAAATAATTTATAAGAGAGAGAGAATACTTTTTCCTCTTGAGTTCATAGAACAAGCAGTTTTAATGCAGTCTGATAAAGCTGTTTAGAAGGTGTTAAGTCCACGAAGCTCTGAGACTATAGAAAATGGATGCTTAGAATAGAGTCCTTTTCAGTGATAGAACACTTGCCTGGCATGCCAGGCCAGGTTCTGGATCCAGTCCTATCAGAGCTGGTGCTGGGTGGAGCTTACTGAATTAGGTGAAGTCAAGATGTGATTTGAAAGGCTTTGTAAAGTTACTGTGAAAAGCACGGGTCTGGAATTAGAGCTGGCTTCCAATTTCAACCTTTCTGAAAAGAGTTCCAGTTTTTATAAAATGAGATGAAAAACCATGACTGCTTTTTAGGTTGCAAGGATAAACTGAAGAAATTCACATCACTTGGCACACAGTAAAGACTTAGTAAATGGTCGTTCTGCATGTGTTCACTACCAACCAAATTTATTTTTTATTATAAACCAAGAGCCTTTTGCCAGCTAGCTATGCAAGTATATAGAGAAGCCATGGAAGAAGCACTGTAGAAAAAAATTTCTAGGACTTATTTTTTTTTTAAATGTATTTGACTTACAATTTATTTTTCTATTTAATTACATTCCAAGTAGTCAGTTTTGAACATTTTTACTATTTTCTTGGATCTGCTAAAATAAGTGTGACAGGAGGGGATCTGCTCAAAGAGAACATTTAGGAAGTTAAATTTTCTAACAATCACATAAAATGTTAAGTCAGAGAGCAGACTTCTCTGTGGTGATTTGTTGGCTTGCATTTGTGGGCAGAATAGGTTGCTCACTGCCTGTATGTTATTTGCTGATGAAATTTCTATTCTGATATCTATTTATTTAGTATTAACCAGTAATTTTAATAATAGAAATGCATTTTCAATTGGGCATATCTTCAAGGAAAAGACTCTTTGAAAAGCCATTAGAAAGGCTACAATCAGCTGGTTAATTCTTTAGAATTTATGATATGATCTTTGATCTGCCTAAGGAATCCATTGTATTTTAAAATTATTTTTTTGTACCTGATGTTATGAAAAGAACACAGAGACACTGTTTCAGTGAGAAAAATGCACTATCTTGAAATAACCAAAATGGTGTACAGTTTGGCTTCTCAGAGTCACTTTGATATGTATTTTTAGGAAATAGCATTCTTAAGGGAGTCACCTTCAGGGCATATGTTTATTCTTTTTTAATTTCCTAAAATAGTTCCCTAAAACTCTTGGGTTGAGGCTTTTCTAATTGCTGTGTGTTCTTGTGGTTACTTAATATAGTATGTTAAATGATGTTAGTAAATGTGGCTTATCTGGATTAGTGTTAAATGCTATTTTTCTTATGTGCTTGTGTAACATTCTATGGGGCTGCTGCTGAGATAGTTGAAAAGTCATGCCTTTGTGCTTATCTTTCCTTTCTAACTGTAATTCTTGAAATTATAGATTGGTTCCTTTCAGCTGTTTGTGGAAGATTACAAGGAGGCTGAGTATTGGCTTAGGAAGTTTGAAGCTGAGCCTCTGCCTGAAAACATTAGAAAACAGTTTCAGTCACAGTTTGAAAGATTAGTGATTTTGGATTACATCATCAGAAATACAGGTATTGACATTCTCTCATTTGTTCAATCTCTTTAGTTGTGAACCAGATTCCCCTTAGTGAAATCAGAGCCAAAAATGTTGGTCAGGAGCCCAAGGCTGAGTCCTCCTCAGTGTTGACGAACAGAGAAAGCACTGACCCTCCTGAGCAAGTAGGCTGTTGTATTGAGGGCCTGGCTCATACTGGGCCACAGAGAACACAGGTAGAGTTGCCTAAAAGCAGGACAAAGCCAAAGATTTTTACTTTAATGATGCATTATTGTATCTGAAACATCAAGCTTTTTGTTTGTGGTGTTCTGTGAGGGAACAATAGTGTAGATGGGGCAAAGCTGTGCTTCCCTAGACTCTGCGGTCACTATTTTATGAGAATTTAATCCACCTCAGATTACATCCTCTACAGAAATTACCAAGTGGGGCTAGGCCTATGCTTCACAAGGCCTCTTGATGATCCTTAAACAGTCTACATCTTAGAAGCTACTGCTTTCAAGTATTTTTTTCATTACTTATATTAGCTTCTGAAAAGCATCATATAATTTTCTCAGTTTGACTTTCTTAATTAAATGGTCTTAGGTTAATATTAAAACTGGTCCAGAGTACTCAGATGTTGACATTGGGTGAGGCTATTTTGAATGTGCATAGCAGCCCAGGGTGAATGTGCTTTCTTCTTCAAGTGAAAAGACCTTATCTTTGGTTTTAATTAACCTTGATCTAACCATTGCCCTTACCTTACAGGGTGGTTCTGAGGGTCAGATCAGTTCATATAGGTGAAGCACTTAGATCAAGAATCTGGCACAGAAAAAAGTCCAGTAAATGTCAGCTTATATTGACCAGATTTTTAAAGTTGTATCAGAACTTTTCTGTTGTCCTAATTAGGGTTTTTATTGCTGTGATGGAACACCATGGCCAAAAAGCAAGTGATGAAGAAGGGATTTATTTGGCTTATACTTCCATATTGCTGTTCATCACTGAAGGAAGTCAGAACAGGTTTCAGAGGCCATACTGGCTTGCTCCCCATGGTTTGCTGATTTTCCCTGGAGCATGTCCTGAAACTAATGCTTCCTGAGTGCTGGGATCAAAGGCATGTGCCACCACCACCTGGCTGGCTTTCCTATAGAACCCAGGACCACCAGCCCAGGGGCAGCCCCACCCACAATAGACTAGGCCCTCCCCATCAATCACTAATTAAGAAAATGCCCTACAGTTGGATTGAGAGCACCTCCTTTCAGATGACTCTAGTTTGTCTAGTTGACCTAAGACCAGCTAGCACATGTGTGTTGAATCTGTGCTACAGAAAACCAACAAGAATCTCAGATGTCTCTCCTTAGTATGAAGCCACAGTATCTGTAAATATCAACTGACAGACTTTTATTTCTTTTGGAAGACAGGGGAAATGATAACTGGCTAATCAAATATGAAAAGACAAAATATGCAAAGAAAATTGAAAATGAGGTAAGAGAAACTTAATAAGTGAGTAAAAGTATGTATTCAGTTTATATAACAGATTTCTTAAAATTGTTCACCACCTTGTTTGGGGGCAGGATATCTCAATGGTGCTTGCCAGTGATCCAGTCCTCTGCCTCCTTGGCACTGGCATTGCAGGTGTGACTGACATTCCTGACTTCTCACATGGGTCCTGGGTATGAAACTCAGGGTCTCTGGCTTATGCTGCCACATCTCCAGTTCTGGGTCATACTTCTAGAGCAAATCCCCTCCATTCCCTATTTCCTTTTCTCCCTGTCTCTCTTATTTGTATTGGAGACCAAGTATGACATCTACTCAGTCTTTTTAAAGCTTTTGACATTTGTAGAAATACCATCTTTACCTTCCTTTTATGTAATTAAAGGAATTAAAGTTTCTGATATTTAGGGACATGTTTGTATTTACTAATTTTCATTTCTTCTGAGTATTTTGATTCAGTGTTAGGTAATACAGCATTACATAATAAAATGGAATATGTGTTTTACTTGTGAGTCATATCCTCTGAACTTTTTAAAAAGTACTTGTACTTAAAACAAACTGATTTTAACTAGACTATATAGATACCCCACACTATCAAAATTACATGTTTTGGATTCATTGCTATTAACTTTTGGTTCCTGTCTCAGTTACTTTTCTATTGCTGTGAAGCAACATCATGACCAAAGCACTTTATAGAAAGCAAGTTTATTAGGGACTTCCTGAGGATTAGAGTCCATGACCATGATGGCAGGGAGCATGGCAGTAGGCAGGCTTTGTGCCGAGAGCTACACAGCATAAGGCAGAGAGAGCTAGCTTGGAATGGCATAGACTTTGAAACCTCATAACCTAGCCCAGTGACTCACCTCCTTCAAGGCTTCATCTTCTAATTTTTTCCCAAACAGTTCCACCAGCTAGGGACCAAGTATTCAGACATAGAGCCTATGGGGATCATCCTTATCAAACCATCACAGGTTCAAGTTTTAGATATTTATAGAAGATGCACTTTTAGGATAGTTTTTTAAGTTTAAAAAAAAATACATTGTAGAATGTTTAAGGTAACTTCTTTAATGTTTAATCTCTGTTCTCAAATTATCACTTAAGTTGTATCACTTTGAAATGTTTGTACCTTAAGCATTTATCCAGGAAATTTGAAAATTATGTATGCACAGTACTTAGCAATTTCAAAAAACAAACTTTTGTCATAAAGTAGCATGGGTGGATCATAAAAGTATGAAATCAAAAGAAGCTGTGATGGGGGCTGGAGATGGCTCAGTGGTTAAGATCACCAGCTGCTTTTACAGAGACTGTGAACTTAACCACTGAGCCATCTCCAGCCCCCCAGCACCCACATGCTACCTCACTGCCCTCTCTGTAACTCCAGTTCCAGGAGATCTGTCGCCCTCTTCTGGTCTCTTTGTGCACCAGGCATATATGCAGGCAAATACCCATATACATAAAATCAAATAACTTTTTTTTAATGAAAGTAACGGTAGACAAATATTAAACATTTAAGCAATGGGTAGGCCAGACTCTTTCTTTAAAGTTAGTACTTGCAAACTTTTTTCTTCAGAGAGGAAAAAAATTAAACCATTTACTAAGTAAATATATAATTCTAATTTTTAAAAAATAATGAAATGTTTGCTGCTTATAAAGATTGTTCCTTCTTGTATGATTTTTGTTTTGTTTCTGGAAATCTAGTTTTAATTTTTATAGTTTTTTAAGAGAGAATGCACTTAAGCCTTAATAATAATTATGAATAATTGATCCTTTGGAAATATTTTATAGAATTTGTTATCAATAGATCATTTTTCTCCTCTTTAGGAGTTAAACTGGATTGATGATAAAGAATTGCTTATTAAAATAGCTGCAATCGATAATGGGCTAGCATTTCCCTTTAAACATCCTGATGAATGGAGAGCATGTAAGTATTTAGAGTTCTTCCAGATGGAAAGGATACAGAATTACAAGAGTTGGAAGTAGCAGAGGAAACTGGATAAAGTGTGATTACTTCAGGGCTCAGTTCTAGCCCCTGGGGCATTGAAGGTGTGACTTGGGTCTTGCTGCATGTTGTTTGTATACTTTTGGATGACCTTGTTTGGTAACTTCTAGGATATGAACATAGGAGTGATGTATCAGAATGTCCTGCCTCCTGAGTGCTGGGATTAAAGGCATGCAACACTACCTCCTGACATTTATAAATATTTTAATCTAAAGATTAATATATTAGAAAATTTTCTAGCTGGGTGGTGGTAGCCCATACCTTTAGCCTCAGCATTCTGGAGACAGAGGTAGGCAGATCTCTGAGTTCGAGGCCAGCCTGGTCCATAGAGCGTGTTCCAGGACAGCCAGAGCTACACAGAGAAGCTCTGTCTTAAACAAAAAATTCTAGGTCAGTGGATTTTTAAAGAGTCCAATGTTGGTATTTTCAAAGGTCTATTAGTACTGTTTTCCAGTATACAGTGTACTGTGCTATGATGTATAAATATGACCTATATGGATTTTTTTCCACTTGGTACTTTCTTTGTGACTATACACATGATTTATTTAAAGGACTATATTTGAAAGAATATATGTGAGCACAGAGTTTCCTATATGTTCACTAAAACTTGCTAGTTATTTGTCCTGGAATGCCCTCCACTTGTCTTTACCACTTAATCTGTTAACTTTTGAAGAGCCTATAACTGATTTTTTTTAAATCAATTCTTCCATCTTTTGGCCTTTGTGTTTCATAAGCAAAAGGCCCAGTGTTTAATATTTCTGAGTTCATTTGTGTGAAGTGTAATACACTTTATTGTTCTGTTTTCTGCTTCTGTTGGTTTTTTTTTGGTTGTAATGTTGCTCTGCTACCTTTCATTTTGTTAGCATTTACTTGGTGATGTTCTATACATTTTTTTAACTTCCACCATTTTGTTTTAGGTATATGGCATAAAGCAACAGATTGCTTCTTTTAACCCAGTCTGAGTCTTTCAATGGGTGGCTTAAACTGTTAGTAAATTTGGACCTTTCTTACTTAAAAAAAAAAAAAAAAATTCCATAAATTCTAACTTGTTTCATTTCCCCACCATGTTTTGTGGAACTGATTTGAAATGCTTTGGTTGCATTTTATTTTTCCCCCAACCATTTGAAATCTATATGCGAATTGCTTTTTAAGCTTGGCCAAATATGCGGTTGGGGATCAAGGGTCTGTAGCTTTCAGAAGAATTGGTATTAAGTGTGTAGGGGTTTTAGCTGTTGTCTTTATAGTGAAAGGCATGGCTTTATTTACTGTCATCAAGGGAGATCATGGAGAACAAACACCGTTGCCTAAGTCAATGCCAAGGATAAAAACGCTCAATGAGTTTGATGAGTGAAGGAAAGAAGGGCCAATTGAGTCTTGGGGACAGTAACATTAAAAGAGGGAGAGAACGTGGGTGGAAATGGGGTGCCTTCCTTCCAGAACAGAAAGAAAACTTTGAGAGCAGTGTTCAGAAGCCACAATGAAAGAACTTCGTAAAAGAGGAGACATGGAACCTTTCTGGTTCAGTAGCCCCTCTCCTGGGCCGTGAGAGGCCCTTAGACTCGGGGGTATGGAGGTGGTGGAGCTGGATGGTGATAGTGGAAGCTGAAGGTCAGGGATTTGAACTGAAATTGTTAAGAGAATGGAGGGAAGAAACAGTGCGAAGGAATGTGGATCATCCATGTAAAACACAGTTTAAGCCTCACACTGTGCTAAGAGGTGAGGAGAAATAAGGGATGGATCTAAGGGCGGTTGACTCCTCACTGCCATAAGCAGATGCCTTATTGAAGCAATTTATGAGGAGGAATTTATTCTGGCTTGTGGTTAAGGGGATGGTGGAGAAAACATTAGAAGCATGAGACAGGCCAGCCCCTATGTGTGGTGGTGCCAGCTCTTGTCAACACAACACTCTAGAGACAGAAGCAAGCAGATCTCTGAGTTCTAGGCCAGCCTGGTCTATATAACATAACATGTTCCAGGCTAAGTAAGGTCATATAGTTAGAGAAACCATTGTGGAGGAGAGGTACAGAAGCATGAGGCAGATGCTTCACATTTTAATCCATCAAAAAGCTAGATTCTACTTCCCTAATCCCACTCCTATAACCCTATATCAACCTCAAAGCCCCATCCTGAAGGCTCCACAGCTTCTCAAACATCACCAGCACATTCCAGAAGTCCAGACACAGCCTTGTGAGTGGCTTTTCACAGTCCCTGGACAAGTAGAGCTATCTAGTTGGTGATTCTGGAATCTACCTATGTCTCCTCCTTTTACTGAAGATTCTGCTGATCTGCTAATCGTCCTAGTCTATTGCTAACCTACTTCCCAGTCCTACACAAGTGTAAGGCTTTCCCTAGGTACAAGTTCAAGCGCAATTCCTGATTATCTGCAGCTGTGGTGGACAGAAGCTCTGATCCATGGGACTCGATCTAGGTGTGTGAAGGATTACAAGTTCTGACCAGTTTCCTAACTCCAAATGTGATGTGCTCGGATACAGGTTTTTGAAATAGGGCTTACTGAATTAGATTCCTTATTAAGTCCCTCCTCTTCACTGTGTGAAGCTAGGAAACAGAGCAACTTGAGACAAGACCTTCCTGTGCCTTGTCATCCTGAGTCTGGGATCCGATTAGCTTGTTTTGTAAAGGATGATTGCATTCTAGGAACTCCTTTTTCTTTCCTTTTACTTGGGAGAAGCTGACGATTCTAAGAAAGACTGGGATAAATGTGAGCCTGAACAAGCCATAACTCACTACTCATTAACCTTTATTTTCCACTAGACCCATTTCACTGGGCTTGGCTTCCTCAAGCTAAAGTTCCTTTTTCTGAAGAAATCCGAAACTTGATTCTGCCTTCTATCTCTGACATGAACTTTGTACAAGATTTGTGTGAAGATCTTTATGAACTCTTTAAGGTAAAAGATTTAATTCAGAGGGTGTTTTGACTTCCTGAGCATACAGTTATTGGTTCCCATATTAAATTTTACTTGCAATTTTTATTTTTTTGGTGCTAAGGATTGAACTGAGGGCCTTGTGTATACTTTACAAGCATTTGAACACTAAGTTGTATCTTCAGCCCACCCTCATATTGTTTGGAGTGAATGTCAGGACTGCAGGCCAGGCTGCTCTCAGAAGGGCCATAGGCTGGTCCACTCATGCAATGCCCATGTCTTCCTCACAGCTCTGGGGACTGGAAGTTTGAGGTCAGGATGGGGCATGGTCAGCTTTTTTTGGTTGTAATGTTGCTATACTACCTTTCATTTTGTTAACATTTACTTGGTGATGTTCTGTACGTTTTTTTCTTCCAACTTTCTTCCAACTCATGCTTCATTGACTTCTCATTCATCACATTGTTGTAAGAGAGAAGCTAGCTCTGGGGCTGCTGCTTCTAAGGGAACTAGTTCCTGGGAGGTTCACCTTCAAGACTTGATTAAGCTCAGAAACCTCATGTCCAGATGCTGGAACAGCAGAGATGAGATTCCATCACATTGGGAACACATACATAATAAACACCATGCTTTCTTATTTATATTTAACTTTAAACTTACACCATCCCTACATCGCTATTTTTTAAAAATCATTTAACTATTGGTAAAATTAATGTTGAGAAAAGTCAAGTTCATTGTCCAGGTTTGTAATATAAATATAGATCTGTCTTAAGCATTTAAAAAAATTTATCTTTTTGGTGTATGAGTGTTTTGTCTGCATGCAAATCTTAATTACTACATATGTATGGCCTGTGGAGACTGGAGAAGGCCAGAAGGAGGTGTTGGATCCCCTGGGATGGGGTTGTTAGTGATAGAAATCCAACTGCAAGCATACACAGTACTCTTCCCCACTTAGTCATCTCTCTAGCTTAGCATTATTTTCATTTTGTATCACCAGCTTCCTCTTGGCTGCAGAAGTACAGATGTGTGCATAGTTACTAGAAGAAGAAAAAAATTGAGCATATGTTTGTCCATATACTAATTTTTAAAATATTTAGTTTTGATTGTCAAAGAAAATGGACTTTTTAAAACTCTGCTGCATTAAGCCTCATTTGCAGATACTTCTTATGTTGCTTACAGCACAAGCTGACACAACAGAGAGGAATTGGCAGTTTTGCTTATGTAATACATATATTTGTAAGTTTATGTTTACTGCTCAGTAGTTAAAAGAATTTTTACAAAATTTCTCTTTAAATTATAATGTATGTTTTGTGACTTGATAGGACTTAATTCTTTTTTTTTTTAAAAAAAAAAAAAAAAAACTTTATTTTATTTATTTATTTGCCTTGGTGTTTTGCCTGGAACTGGAACTACAGACAGTTGTTAGCTGCCATGTGGGTGCTGGGAATCGAACCCCGGGTCCTCTGGAAGAGCAGACGGTGCTCTTAACCACTGAGCCATCTCTCCAGCCCCGGACTTAATTCTTATAAAAAGCCTAAACCCTAAATCCTTTATGGAACAAGTTGGAGTATAAGCAAATAAAACGTCTCTTGATGTTCTAAGACTAAAACACTCCTTTCTCATCAGTGATAGTAGCCAGTGCCCTCAATCCCAGCACTCGAGAGGCAGAGGCGGCAGATCTCTGAGTTCAAAGGCAGCCTGGTCTGCCAGCCAGCTCTAGGACAGCCAAGGCTGTACACAGAGAAACCCTGTCTCTTCTTCACCCCACCTTTCTCCTTTGTTCTCAGTTGGAAAGCTTCCTTGTGGCCTTTTCTGCTTCATAAAAGGGTTTGTTTTAATATTTGGTATTTGTTTCAAATCCATTGGTGTATAAAACTGTTTTAACCTCCTACTCTGCTTTCTGTAACAGACTGACAAAGGATTTGACAAAGCTGCTTTTGAAAGTCAGATGTCTGTGATGAGAGGCCAGGTAGGTCATGGTTTGCTGCTGTTTGTTAAGAATGTCTGCTTGACACATTATCAACCTTCCCCCACTGTGACACCAAAATGTATCTCCAATGACCCTGGGCATTGGTTGAAGTATAATTCACCTGTGTTTCCCTATAAATTAGCTATTTTCCCCTTGTGTGCTGTTTGTTTAACCAGTTGTTTGCTCAGTGGGAATGCTTGCCTCCTTCCCTTTGAGTACTCAACGTGGAATCTGGATTGCACAATGCATGTAGGCAAACATTCTCCCACTGAACCACGTCCTCAGCCCCATTTGTCCCCATTTTGATGACTATTTTGTGAGTGCCCTACCTTCTTATTCCTTAGATACACTTGCACAAACATTTCCATACCAGATCCTTCTGTCAGGAGGTAATTTTCCATCTGGAACATACTTGGCTTTTCTAGAGCAAGGTTGTGTGCTGACTGTGAGAGGACCACATGACTTTAGTTCAGTTGTCTTACTCTGCCTTAGCACTTGTACCTGAGATAAAGCCTTAGGTCTGTGGGCATGGGCCTGAAGGTCATGCTCACTCACAAGTGATACCATCTGAGTCAGCTGTGTTCCAAAAGGAAGATTTGAGATGAAAACTGGCTTTAGTGACTCTATAAACTAATGTCCTCATTCTAAGAGCATATATTTAGTACGGTATAGCTCTTTGCTACTGTGTTGTGTTAAGGAGGAATCTAGTTTTTGCCCTGACTATTGAATTATACACAGTGGTATAATGGTAAATATTGTGGAACAAGATCTAACTAGTAAGATGAAGCTAAAGTGCAGAGGCCCTTAAGAGCTAGAGTATAGATTCCACCTAGAAGGAAGGGATTACAAAAGTTAGGAGTTTTAGCATTAAAGAAGAGTTGTGATAGGATGGGAATAATCAGAAATTCTGTGTGAGGTTTCCTGTGTATGTGTGTGTTGGGTGAGGGACAGGTTCCCTAATAGTAAAGCTGTGGAGAGGTAAAGTGGCACAGTCTGTGCTTCACAGATGAGCCAGGCCAGGGTTTCAGACACACACACTACCAGAGCCACATGGGGGGTGGGGAGGGATTTCTGTGTGGTGGCTCTTTTTAAGAGAATGGGTGGGTGCTGATTTACGTAGCTATGCCTAGGAGTGTGCCCTCCATATAAGGTGTGTTCTGCTAGCTCCATGTTGGGTTTACCACGTAGCTGCTTCATGCCAGGAATCCTTATACAGGGCATCTAGCTAGGAGGGACTAGGGACCTGTGCTAATACTTACATAGTGAGTATTGCCATCCCCAGTGGATTAACTGCATTTTCAGGTGGGAGGTATTAAGGCACAATTTGACTTTTTGTTTGAAACAACCTAATGTGACACATGAGTATGGTTCATCTTCTAGATTTTTGTCCTGAAAGGTGTAGAGATCTGTCCCAAGTCCTCAAGTACCACCTATAACAAAGCACTGTAGATAAATAACCTATGACAAAACTCAGTTAGCAATGACAATTTTTATAAATGAAGTAATTATGATAATTTACTGAAACTTAAAAATTCCTTGTTTTTAATTTTTCCTTCCAATAATTTCAATTAGGTTGACTGTGATAGGTAACTGAAAACCATAGAGGAGAGTAGTCTTCTCTGTGTTTATCTTAGGAATGTCATTTTGAATTTAAAATGTTATGAACAGTTGTGTAAATTTCATTTATAGATTGAAGTTCATTCATGAGGAATTCAAAACAAAACAAAACTAACTGCCTCAGAAGAACCAGCATTTCTTTATTATTCTAAATAACTTTCAAGGACTAAAACTACATTTTTTAAAGGTTTATTTATTATGTATACAATATACAGAAGAGGGCACCAGATGTCATCACAGATGGTTGTGAGCCACCATGTGGTTGCTGGGAATTAAACTCAGGACCTCTGGAAGAATAGTCAGTGCTCTTAACCTCTGAGCCATCTCTCTGGCCCCCTAAAATTACATTTTTAAATGAGCTGCATTGGTACAATATCTTAAATAGAATAGAAACATATGTAAAATATAACAAAAATTACCTTATATCTGTATCAGTATATAAAAATATTTGAGATTAGTGGTTGTTCAAAAGAAGACTCAACAGTCCACCCTTTTATCCCATCATTTTTATACAGTATCCCCCTTTTCTCTTCAGAAAGAGATTCCTGAATCTAATCTCCTTTGTTTAGTTTTTTTTTCTGACCATGACTAATAACAGTTTGTAACCAACCTCCCTAAACAATAACAAACATTTACAACCTACTGAATAACCAAAACCATTTGTCCCATCTCTTGGGAAATATGGGTGTTGTGTTCTCTAGACTGCTTACTGTTGTCTGGAGGTGCTGGCATCTTTGGAGGACCCTGAGAAAATTAGCACAATGGTTAAGTCCTGGGTAGGATATGTTGTAGAATATTCTCTTAAGGACTGTTACTTTTGATTATGCTATGGAATATTTTTTTAATGGTATAAAGATGCATTGCTTTTGTTTATGTTACATCTGTTTAGCTCAGTGAAGCTGTGTTACTTTCCTGTCTAAAACACTTGATAGTCTAATAAAGAGCTGAATGGCCAGTATTGAGACATGAGAGAGAAACAGGTAGAACTGGCAGGCAAAGAGTATAAATAGAAGGAGAAATCTGGAAGAAGTAGCCAGAGGACAAGGACTCCAGGGGCCAACTACCATAGAGTAATAATAAGATTTACAGAAGTAAGAGAACAGGAAAAACCCAGAGGCAAAAGGTAGATGGAATAGTTTAAAGTTAAGGAAAGCTGGCTAGCAACAAGCCAAGCTAAGGCCAGACATTTATAATTAAGAATAGTCTTCATGTGATATATTTGGGAGCTGGGTAGTAGGCCCCCAAAAGAGAAAACAGCAACAAGAATAGTCTGTGAGGCTGGACCATCTCATCCAGCAGCCTTGAAGCTGTTCTAAATGCAGAACTCTGAGGAAATTGCAACAGAGGCACTCTAAGAGGCTGGATGTGAGCCACTTGTTTTCATTGGTGTCTGGTCTCCTTGTTCTGAAAACACAAACTTTCAAAGGTAACATATATATCTCCATTAACACAAGTATGGACTGTGTATTGTACATAGGCCAACCAAAGATGATTTTTTTTGTTGTTTTATGTTTGAGCAGGTTAAAAAATATTACCTGTCTTGTAGTTATTTTAGGTTTCTTTATGTCTGTAACCAAAATTTTTGATCCACAGGGAACAAAAAGCATAACCTCTTCCCCAATTTAACATATTTATTACTTACATTTTGAGGTTAAGACATTTTAAAAATATATAGGTTGGTTCAATTTAGTAGTTTTTATAATTCATTGTCTCTCAGCAGTTATTGCTCACTCATCAGCTTTCAAAAAATTTAAAGTCAATACAAACCATACAGGATCTAGACTCTGTGTACTTTCCTTTTTACATGGCTTATCCTTTTTATATTATTTATAAATGACTTACTTTTTTTCTATGACTATCTATACCCTATATCTATAAAAGAATTTTCTTCTTTCTTAAGCCTATGCACATTTTTAAACACACTGTAATCTGTTTAGACTTTTTTTTTTCCATCTGAACCTGTTTTACTATGTATCTGTAAACTTTCCTGTCTGTATGAGCACAATCTTAATAGCTGCACATCATAGCTCATAGCATACTGGCAGCTCAGCTCAGGTAGTGCCTGAGAGATGAATCTCTGTACCATGGCCTGCATGAGAGACTATGGGACTAGGAAGCTGCATTTGGCTCTGTTTTCATGTGTTTGAAACTTTTTTTTTTTTAAAGCTTTCTCAGGTCTTACATGGAAATACGTGCCTGGACATTGGGTGCCATTTGTAGGTGGATTTTTCTGTCACTGTAGCCAGCTCTCAAATAACCACATGAAGACTTCTTATTAATTTTGAAAGCTTGGTTGATAACTTAGGCTTGTTTCTAACTAGCTCTTGTAACTTAATCCATTTTTACTAATTTACTTGGTGCCTCATGGCTTTATTGCCCTTGCTGCTTTCCACTTCCTCTGTGCCTGGCTGGCAACTCTGCCACCTCCTTCTCAGCATTCTCTCTGCCCCCCAAATCCTGTCTAGCTATTGATTATTTAGCTTCTTATTAAGCCAAGCACAGTGACATATTTTCACACAGTGCAAAGGAATATTTCATAACGTGTATTGATGTGTGTGCATATTGAGATGAACAACACACGTCTGCCCTGGTTGCTTTCCTCTTCCGTATTGAGATGGCCTCTTCATCAGCCGGGAGCTTACTGTTCTGCCTAGTCTGGCAGGCCAACTTGCTCTGGGGACACCTGGCTCTGCTTTTTTTTACATGTACTGGTGGGCCATAGCTTCCCTGCTTGTATGTGTGGGTTCTGGGAATCCAAAGTCAGTTATCTAGTTTTAATACAATTTTGAGCTTTCTGATAGCAAAAAACATAAAGTATGGACCTCGTCATATAGCTTTCTGATTTTAGTACACCCTTCCCTTTTTTTTTTTTTTTTTTAACTGTTCCTAGAAAAAGGAATTATTCTAGCTGGGCATGATAATGCATGCCTTTAATCCCAGCATTGAGGAGGCAGACATATCTCTGAGTTCAAGGCCAGCCTGGTCAACAGAGTGAGTCTGTGGGGTCGTTATTTTTTTTTTGAAACAATCTTTCTATGTATCCCTAACTGTCTCTTAACTCATTATTTAGATCATTCTGGTCTTGAATTTATGGGAGGTCCACTTGCCTCCATGTGCTATTATAATTGTATAAATAATGCCAGACATGAAGAGACACACCTTCAATCCCAGCACTTGGGAGGCAGAGGCTGAGAGATCTCTGAGTTGGAGGCCAACCTGGTCTACATAGCTGAGTTCTAGGAAGCCAGAGCTACATAAAAAAATGAAAGAAAAAAATTTAAACAATATGGCTGGCACAGTGACAAACACCTTAATTCTAGCATTCAGAAGGCAGCGGTGGGAGGAGGATGATTTTCCAAATTAGAAGCCAGCCTGATCTATATAGCAAGTTGTAGGCTAGCCAGAGCTATAGAACCTGACACTGGCACATTGTCTTCCCTCCCCCAAATATATGAACAGAAGCTAGAATTGACTAGCAGCTGTGAATTGAAGTTCATACACTTACTTACATGCCCAAAGTAGAGCTATCTTAGAATACACTCAGATCCTGTGTGTATATATATTTATAAATCCTCTCTCTCTCTCTCTCTCTTTCTCTCTCTCTCTCTCTCTCTCTCTCTCTCTGTGTGTGTGTGTGTGTGTGTGTGTGTGTGTGTGTGTGTGTGTGTGTGTAACTTTTCTGGTTTTATTTTTCCTATTAGAAAGGCTTTTAAAAACTTTGTTTTAAATGTATGACTTTTGAATTTTTTCATCTATTTGGGGCCTGCTTTATGTTTTCCCCTTCTAATACTCAGTTTACCTACTAGTGTTTACTGACTGTTATCCCCTGCTAAAATGAAGGCAGAAATTATGTGTGTTTATTTTAATAGTCATGTCTCTGGCACACAGGAAAAAAGGTAGAAAGACAAATTTGTTGAATAAGTGAATAGCAAGACAAACATTTAAAGCAGTATTTAAGCTTTCTATCATTAAAATATATAAACCTTTTGATTTCTTTAGTCTCTGATGTCACTGATGTTGGATATTGGCACGTTCTGCACTAGTTTACCCGCCTGTAAAAGCTGTTTAAATTCTAATCTTGTGCATCCATGTATATTTAAATGTATAGACATATGACACATATTTAGCACCTACTCCAAAATGATATGAGTCTCTGGTCTGTCCATAGATCTTAAACCTCACCCAGGCACTGAGAGATGGGAAGAGTCCTGTGCAGCTGGTGCAGATGCCGTGTGTGATTGTGGAGTGCAGTAAGAGCGGCGGCCAGGGGCGGGTTGTACACCTAGGCAGCTCCTTCACCCAGACGGTCCACTGCAGGAAGCCATTCTTTTCCTCCTGGTAGCAGATGTAAGGGGAACAGCTGTGTGGTGTTACTGTGCTGATAAAAATTACACTGATGTAAATCTGCTGCTGAGAGCACCAGTTGCCTAAACCTCAAATAATTCACGTCTTTAAATACATACAAAAATAATACTGTATTTTGAATGTAATCAAAGTTTACAATTTTTGTTTAAATATTAAATTTCTATTTCAGGGAAGAAGTGCCTATATATCTTACATTGTATTTTTATAGAAAATTTGTATTCTATGTTGTTAATTACTTTAAAAGTAATTTTGTGTTTATACATGCTAGCATGACTGTAATTGTTTTATAGAATTCCAGCTAGAAGAGAAAGATGGACTTTGAACACTGTAACATTTTATATACTTTTTAAACATAAGAAGAGTCTTCTTGCATTCATTCCAAAAGACCTTTGAGGGTTGCCAAGCCATAAATGGCTCTTATAGACTCATAACAGAGTAGCCAGTAGCACAAACAGTAAGAATAAGGTTTCATTTTAAAAGCTGCTATTTTAAAACTGGAAAAAGAGCCCAAAGGTAGTCATTACTGGGGACCTGAAAGTTAAATTTTGCCTGTTTTTGTACTTTGGTGTATTTGTTCGTGAACTATTCTGTTTTAGTGAGGGAGAAAATTCTAAAGACATTTCCCCTCTTTTTTAAAAAAGGAAATAACTGAAAGTAGAATAATGTGAAATTAAGGCAGATCTCCAGTATTTTGAAATTACAACATTGCCTTAACAGTCCCCTTTTGTTTCTCTTATGGGATCAAATAACTGAAAATTAGTACTTCAAAATTCTAGCCTTAAGCAGTTTAGTGCTCCAGTTAGTGTTGAACGTCATTACAAAGTAAACTATACCCTGAAGTATATGCTGGATTTCATGTGGGGTCAGAAAGCCTGAGAAACAGTAGACCCACTCTGAATCAGAAGGGAACATAACTCAGACCATCCACACTGATTTTAAACTTTGTTCTTGGTTGAATCTGGTGCATCTGTGTGCTCTTTGGAATTTGTAGCACTGTCTAGTCACCAAGGGATGTAAATGGAAACGAGCCCAAAAGGAAAATATGACTACAGAGAAGAAGGCATTGATGTCTCACTTCAGGCTTGAACCTTTCATTTGTAAGATTGTTGTCTTAGGGTTTTTAATGAGCTATTCTTGTATGAAAAGTGTATCCAGGTGGTTACATTAGGGCAGGGCAGGCTCCGAGTCTCCTCATCTTTACCTTAGTCTGGGTGACATAGTGAGTACGCACAGCATTGCCTGGCTGGTCGGCTGGGAACCTGCCCTCTACCTCTCTGACCTCCCTTCTCTCTGATATGAGACAAAGGAAACCTGAGTGAATAGCAGGTTACACCACCACCTGTTGGCAGATACAGTCACTAAAATGTGCCTTTCTAAGATGTCTTGTGCAAGAGAGGGCAGAGTTGCCTTTGCTGTGGTATGGCTTTTACAAAATGATTTTTTTTTGCAGTATTTTGACAATTGCTATATTAATGTTTATAGCCACAAACTTAGTAACTTGCTACTGTTCTATAGTCTAAAATTAAAATAACTCAAGAATATTTTTAGATGTCTGACCATGTTTAGAATAGTTGAGAGATTTAAAGATTACAAGTGAAAGTACTTAGGCTGTGTTTTGTAAAACATTCATGAACTTAATTCTTATTTAAATATTGTGGGATTTTTTAAATGAGTATATTTATATTGTCAAATATGATAAGCAAAAGAAATAAAAATCATTGTTTTGAGGCTACATTGCTCCTGTGTATTAAATTTTTAGAATACTCTTAGTTATGTTTATAATCTGGTATATATATT
Source organism: Sigmodon hispidus (assembly GCA_004025045.1). Classification (NCBI taxonomy): domain Eukaryota; kingdom Metazoa; phylum Chordata; class Mammalia; order Rodentia; family Cricetidae; genus Sigmodon; species Sigmodon hispidus. The sequence goes on from PVIH01003673.1 coordinate 69,283, forward strand.
AGTTACCTTTCTGTTGTTGTGGTCAAACACCTGACAAGAAGTAGTTAGGGGTGACGAGGCTCGTTCTGACTTACTGTTCCAGGGTATTCAGTCCATTGTTGTGGGGAAGGCATCGAAGCAAGAAAGTGAGGCCCTGGAGTAAGGAGGTAGAGACTGGGTAGGAGGGGGGCGGGACTGAGTTTAAAAACCTCAAGACCTTTCCAAGTGACCATCAAGACCCGCCCCAGTTGGGTATAAAGCGTTGAAACACATGAGCCTCTGGGGAACATTGCATTGTTATTAAATCACAACAGTACACTTTGTTTTTTACTTTGGATCTCTTCTTATGGTGCTGACCCAGGACCTTGCACATGCTAGACTGGACCACTGAACTACATGCTGAAAAGTATTACTTTTCATAGGGTTTAATGCTCTATTGTTCCAAAAGGTAGAGGTAGGTGTGTGTGTGTGTGTGTGTGTGTGTGTGTGTGTGTGTGTGTAACTGAAACTTTTCAATTTTAGACATGTTAATGAAAATGATATGATTGGTATGATTCTTCTTAAGTTAGACTAATATGCTGGTAATTAAAGTTTTACTGAAAACAAAGCTTGCTTTGATGAGGTTACATCTTCAGGGTTTGCACCAGCATGTGACAGAGAACTGAAGGTTTTATAGAGCCAGCTGCCTTCCCTAGAGTACTTGGGCTGCTGTCCAGATGTGGGCAGAAATCCTTAGTACCATTCTACCTTTACATCCACTTTTCAGTTCGTGTGAGACATATGATTCGGTTCTGGCCAGTGAGATACAGAGCAATGCATAAATTCCAGAGCCAGCAATGAAGTTCCATGATGGAGCATGATTTTGTCTTTATTGGGACATAAACAGAAATTTTGCTGAGTGGAAGTAGCCTGGACACAGGCCTTTCTCCTGGAGGAAGTCTACCCAGAAAGTTGATTGATGGCATGAAACTGTCACAGGAGTAAGCAGGAAAGACTGGTCACTGAAATTTCAGATTTAATCATTACTTTAACATAGACTCTTTTGTCCTGAGTGTTATAATGTAAAAAAAAAAAAAAAATTACACATCACTTTAAAGTTTAGAAAATGCTCAGAGGCAGCAGCCAGTGGTGCCGGTGGCTTTTTAATCTAAGTCACCATGTAGCAACCAGGAAAGAAAAGCAAGAAAGTGTGCCTCCACCTTCTCTAAAACCTGTGAGAGATTATCCCTGAGTCCCAGTTATGGGACAGTTTCTATTCAGTTCATCAGCAAGATCATGTGGAAACAGCTGTGGAGGAGCAGCAGAGAGATGGTAGTGGAAATTTAATGGGTCTCAGAGCATCTGATGGTGGCACTGAGTTCTGATGGGGTAGGCCTCATAACTAGTAAGTCAGGAAAGGCTTCCCTGGCCTTCAGTCTACAAGAGGGCTCTGCAGAATGGAACAGTGGTGCAGGGATGTCTGGATGACTGGGAGGGATTGCACTGGACAGAATGATCTCAGCAAGCGAAGCCAGGCAGGTAAAGGGTCTGGTGCTGATGAGAGAGGTTGCCAAAGGAGCACTGTGCTGAGGAGAGGAGAGGAAACTATGGATTGAAGATACAGTCCTGGCTCACTCTCACCCACGCCCTGCCCTGGAAGCTTTGAGGGTGTGGGGAGTAGGAAAATTGACCTCAGTTAAACATGACTACAACTTCCACCACAGTCTTATAACAAACCCACAGACTATGAGAACATCACAGAAATTGACCAGTGATGCAGAGCAAACAATAATCTGTTGTTTGAGGGAGTGTGTTACCATGCTGCCTAGGTTTGTCTCAGCTGTATGTACTCAGTGATCTGAGTGCATACTAACCCTAACCCTAACCCTAGCCCAGCGGCAGGTACACAGGTGTACACACCACTATGTCTAGTTCAATCTGACGTTTAAAAGCATGCTGAAGGAGTTATAAGAAACAAAGACAGAACAGTATCCCATTAAAATCAGATCTAAAGGAAGTGGGTAAACCACAGAGGCAAGCTCTCAGTACATGAGAGCTGACAGAGCTCAGAGGAAATACTAGAGATAAAAGCATGTTTCAGAAGTAATATAGAACACCAATAGACAACACAGGAGACCAGAGCAAAAACATCACAAGAGTTGAAATACTTAGATTATTAGCTGTACATCTCCAGCTTGCAAGTCTTGTCAGGTTTCAGTGAACTAAGCAGCAGCTCCATATGTTCCTTTGTGGAGGCTCAGAGAATCCATCTCCTCTAGTTCAACTAGGAGCAAGTTGAACTGAAGATACACTGGATTTCCATACGAGGCTGTGAAAGAGTGCCAAAAACAAGGATATAGAGATTGGTTATAGCTAATAAGCTTGCCATACATGACCAAGGCTCCAGATTCAATTCCTAGTATCATACAAAATAACATACTCACATGGACCGAGGGCTTATACTTGGAAATATTAAAGACTACTCACACTTATCAATTGAACACAAAATCCTGAGAAGTTTTAACATTGAAAAAGTAGTTCTGAAGTGCATATGAAAATGTTTTGGGTGAAATAACCATAAAAAAAAAATGGTTGGAGGAGGTACTTTACTGAGTCTCTAAGCTGAAAGCTGTTACCAGGCAGTGTGGTACTGATGGAAAGACAAATGAGAACATTCTCAGTAGAGAACTCAGAAAGAAACCCTAGCCATGTGGTAAGCTGATTTTTAACAAAATCCAAAGTAATTCAGAGAAAAAGTGCCTTTTCAACAAAGGATACATCCAGTAGTAACCAGATAACAGACAGGCATACACATCAACACCCAGATGCCCTCCCTTCTGATTTATAGACAAGAGTTTGTAAATGCACAGAGGAACATTCCTGTAATCCCAGCCAAAGGCTGGGGAATCAGAACTTCAGAGTGGCCAGTCTGGGCTTTGTACTAGGACTTTCTCTCCACCAATAACAGAACTGAAAGTTCTAGAAGGAAATAGGGGATCTTGTTGACCATCTCAGGATTTCTACTGCAGTACTTAAACACCATAACCAAACACAGCTTAAGGAGGAAAGGGCTTATGTGCCCACATCACAGTCTGCCACTGAAGGAAGTCAGGGCAGGAATGCATCTTGTGCTTAAGATTTTGGTTATTGCATAAAAGGAATTATGTGTATGAGTAGCGTCTTTGGAGTAAGTAGGTTTCTTGGAGTATGATGGTAAAACAGCAAAGCTATTGAAAATTTGTTCTCCTCCAAATGGCTGTAAAACATTTAAAGAATTGCTCAACATCTCAGAAATGCAAATCAAAACAACTCTGAGATAGCATCTTATGAAAGGCCATTGTGGGGGAAGCCCCACCCCCACCTCCACCTGCCGTGCTTGAATTGTAGACTTACTGGAATGTGTTGCACCCTGCTCCCACACCTTACACCAGGAGATTAGCCCGCCATGCTTGAAGTAACTGGCGCCTAGCCTGCCACACTTGTAAGGATTGATGTCTAAGATAACTCGGAATTCGTTTACCCACCCGGATTCCAAGAGAACTACAAAGACTTATAGCCCGACCAGATGGCTGCACCTTGGGTGACCCCGCTCCCCTCGCCCTGGTAGAACGACTCCATAAAAGGCCTGCGAGCCTTGGAATCGGGATCGCCAGCCTCTTCTCGTGCTGTGTGACCCGAGAGCTCGTGTTTAATAAAACTTCTTTTTGTTTCCCCATATCGGAGTGAAGCTCTCTGTTTTTGGACGCTGACTCTAACACTTACACCTGTCAGAATGACTAAGATCAAAAACACAGATGACAGGCTATGCTGGAGAGGATTCGGAGTGAGGGGAACACTCCTCCATTGTTGGTGGGAGTGTAAACTTGTTCAGCCACTTTGAAATGCAGTATGGTGGTTCCTCAGAAAACTCCCCAATGATCATCCAGCAATATCATGACTGGGCATATATCCAAAGGATGCACATTCTTACCCCAAGGATATTAGCTCAACTATATTCATAGCAACATTATTCGTAATAGCCAGAACCTAGATGCCCTTCAACTGAAGAATGGATTTTTTAAAATCGTGGTACATTTACACAATGGAGTACTACTCAGCAGGAAAAAAAAAATGACATTCTGAAATTTATAGGCAAATGGCTGGATCTGGAGAGTATCATCCTGAGTGAGGTAACACAGACCCAGAAAGACACGGTATGTACTCATAAGTGAATTCTAGATGTAATGCAAAGGATAACTAGGCTTCAATATACACTACCCCTACTAGCTAGGTAACAGAAAAGTTAAGAGAGACATCCATGAATTCCTCTCAAAAGAGGAAATAGAAAAGGTCTCCTGACAAAATTGTGATCATTGAGGTGGGCAAGACAAGGGAGTTGAGAAGAGAACATGAGAGAATGGGATGGTTGGTGGGGGTGGACAACGGAGAGGGAGAGCAAAGAAGTGGATCTCCTGATAGAGGGAGCCATTGTGTGGTTAGAGAGAAACCTGGTGCCAGGGAACACCCAAGAACCCACAGGATGAACCCAGCTGGGACTCCAAGCAATAGAGCCTAAACTGGCCTTTCCCTATTATCATATGAATGACCACCCTAACTACCATTGTAGAACCTTCATTCAGCAGCTGAAGGAGACAGGTGCAGAGATCCATAACTAAATATCGGGCTGAGGTACTGGTCCAGCTGAAAAAAGAGAGGAGAGGTATCATGAGCAAAGCAGTCAGGATCGCAATGGGGAGACCCATGGAGTAGGCTGTCTGTCCTGTGCTGTTGGGAGCTCACAGACTCCGAAATAACAACTGATGAATCTTCATGAAATGGATCTGGACCCTCTGAATGTAGACGACAGTCGAAAGAGCCTCTTGCAGTCGGACCAGAGTCCATGAAATGGCTCCTCAAAGCCCATGCCTAGTGGGAAAACACCTTTCTCAGCATTGATACTTGGGTGAGGGTGTTACCTCAGCTGGGTATGCCAGACTGAATTGACTCACCTTGGGATTCCTTGCCTTCTCTGGGAAGTGAACGGGCTATGGGGGCACTGAGGGGAGAGGCTGGGGGAGGACTGGGAGAAGGGATAGGAGAGGGGGAAAAGAAAATAGTATAAACAATAAAAAGATAAAAGAAAAAGAAAACTTATTCTCTTACCCAACAATGAAGAGTTAACATACGCTTTTGGAGAAAAGGACCCTGTGATCACTGGGAAGAGATGATCCGGAAGTGACTCCTTTGAGAAAGATGAGACATTTCAGAATGGTTCAGGTCCCTCATGCGTGGGTCTGGATTGTGCTGGCTGTGGCTTCTGGGAGTCCTCTTGCTGGTTTTTTAGATCTGAACATCAGGAGCACATGATTTCAATAAGAGCAGCTCATATCTGAGAGTGAAGAGCTATCTCCCTTCCCTGTGACTCAGAAGCTCCAGACAGTAGCAGCAAAGAATAGGCAGCCCCCTGCTTCAGGAGTGAGAAGGTTCTATAAACATCCAGGGACAAGGCCTAAGAAACTGGTCTAACCAGATGGCACTGGGGTGAATAACACTGCCTTTCATTTTAGTGTGGCTTGGGGAAAGGTGTGTAGTACTTGGAGATGGAGAAGTGCTTTGAAACCACATGCTGTTTCAGGCCAGAGTGGCAACTGCCTAACTTGGCTACTAAACAGTTTAGCATCTGGCTGTCATCCTTAGTCTCTGTCCCTTTGAGGAGATGGGAGTGCAAACTGCCCCAGATTTCTAACTTAAAATGCCATTATCTTCCTGGGACACATCTTTCTATGCTTTTCCTGTTTGCACAGCAGGTATTATGACCCCAGTGTCAAAACTCAAAAGCCTACAGTGCAGGCTGGGTTGTCAGCATTGGTGCAGGAATTTTGGTGTAAGCCCTAGAGGACCGCCAAGGAGAAGGCCTCTGACTGAGCAACGAAGCAAAAAAGACCACAATGGAAACTGCACAGTGGGGCCAGGGAATTTGGGTCTTTAGGAAATGTGTCCATATGTGGACTGTAAATGTACATGGGTGTGGAAAAACTCACTTATCTATTCTGAGTGCTACCGGAAGTAGAACCTTGCTTTTCCCCCGGGTGCTACCGGAAGTAGTCCTTTGCTTTTCCCGGGTGCAATGCTCAGGTTTTCTGGGCTGTACTGGCCACTGTCCATTTTCTTGTAGATCCCTTCCCTGCTTTGGGCCTGGTTGGCTGAACATGGCAGTGTTGAAAGCCTCGCTACTTCTCCATTTCTGTTGCTTTCTGCCAGTAGCAAACACAGCGGAAGGAAGATATGACAGCCTGGGGGGAACAGAGGTGGAAACCTTTACCCTCCAGCCTCAGTGGACCATTTTGGAGAGCGTACACATCTTAGCAATACTCATTTGTGTACCTGTGTGTCCCCATTATAAATTCTTTTCTACGCAAACCTTCTGCCCTGGTGGCTTGCCATGGTTTCTTGCTCCCCATGAAAGGCCGTATGTCTTGTAGGACTGCCCTTGTCATATATTCTTTCCTTTTGCTTTGTTGTGGGGAGCTCACCAGAGAAGACCGCTCAGACACAGTTTATAGTCAATTAAAAGTCTTATTTCAGCTGGCTGGGACTACACTCAGGTATTTGGGATCCAGGTATAGTAGTGTATGTTTATATGAGGGGCATTTAAAGGCAAAACCTCATCCTGTGAGTAGCATTTGCAGAGGGAGGTTTTACACAAGCAAGCGGTTTAACAGAAGCTAAAAAAAAAGCAGTTAGCTGGAGATGAAGGTTTTGCACAGCAGGCAGTTTAACAAAGGCCAGGAGAAAGTTAGCTGGGGCATCTTGGACCTCTGGTTCCTGGAAAAGAGTTGGGTAGTTTTCCAAGATGCTTTCCATAAAGGAAGTCAAATTCTACTCAAACCTAAAATGATCTCAGCAAGAATACAAGATGGACAAATCTCTTCCTTGCTACAGTTTCCAGAAACTGTTGACCCTCCCTCTTTCTGTGTGATGGCTAATTTATGTTTTTAAGTTTAAAATTCTGTTCTTAAGAGATCTATAAAACAAAAATACCTCTGCCTTGCAAGCCACACTTGCCCAAAACCAGATAACTTCCTGGAATGCTAAGGGCTAGTTGTAAAAGGTATCAAGTGTTTTCACTTCTGTAAACAAGCATGATTGTACCAACCTCACAGGATGTGTGCTTGATCACATTGAGGTAGGAGGTACATAGGAAGTATGTCAGGATGTATGCTTGCCCCTGATTGGATGAAGGTGCAAAGGACATTGAGGGTTTCATTGTAAAGATTTGTCACTCGTATTGGTTTAATAAAATGCTGAATGGTCAGTAGGCAGGCAGGAAGTATAGGCAGGGCAACCAGACTAGGGGAATTCAGGGAAGAGAAAAGGCAGAGCAGCAGTCAGACGCAGAGGAAGCAGGATAAGAATGATGGATTAAGCAAAGGTACTAAGCGATGTGGCTAAATGTTCTAAGAAGTTTCTGGCACAGGTTTTCGGGCCTTGGCCTGAGATTCGGACCCACTCGTAGCCCCACTGCCACTTAGCACCAAGTAATCACACAAAGGCTTATATTAATTTTACACTGATTGACCTAGGGCCCAGGCATATAATTTGCTAACTCCTTCATCTTAACCCATGATTCTTATCTTGTTCAGCCATGCAGCTCAGAACCTTTTCTCAGGAGTCTTGGGAAACACTTTCAACTCGCCATTAGTAAAGCTTTCTTCTGTAGCAGATTTCTTTATCTCAAGGTTTCCATTTTACATTTCTAGAGGGAACAGTCACTTTCATATATGTGTCCTTGTTCTCCAGCTTCCTTGCCAGAAAGGCTTTGTAGGCATGGAGGAAGGGCTGGACTTCTCTTCAAGATTTGATGAAAGACAGATCTTCAGGGTTGTTTTTGTTTTGTTTTGTGGGAGAAAGGGTCTCCTGCACACACAGCAATCATTCTACCATTGAACCAGACTTATGTTCAGGGCTGCTCTGGCTTCCTAGAGACTCACTCCATGGGACTTTCACCTAGCAATCAGACATGGTAGGTAAAGACTAGATGTCATGGCACATACCTGAAATTCCAGTGCTTTAGCAGTTGAGGCAAGAAGTTACCCACATGTTTTCGGCCAGGCTGCATGTAATAGTGAATTTCAGATCAATCAGTTATACATAGTAAGAACTTATCTCCAAACACAAAACAAAAATATCAAAACATTACAGAAAAGCTCAGTGAGTCTCAATACCTCACACGAAGGTGACAGTTGCAGGATGTGTAGCTCCTCAGTGTTGTTACTGACAAGGTTGTTACCTTTCAAAGGTTTCAGAAGTCTCCCATAGTCCCTTTGGGTCCCATACCTTCCTAGCCAAGTTTCCACAGTTGGAGCTCTTTAGGGGAGGGAAGGGCAAGCAAAGAGAAGACATGGAAGGGGCTCCTGACCAGCTCAGCAGGGCATCAGGGTTCAGATCTGGGACTGGAGTAGCAAAGCAAAGACTGAGAACGTATTCTACCCAGAACCTAATTGACTTTGTGGGAGGGTGGCTAATAGGCAGAGCTACCTGTGGCGGAGAATGCAGGCAAGGTTTGGTTCTTGGCTGGAAAAGGGTGCCACAGTAGTGGCTCCATATCTCCAAGGTGACTACAGTGTCAATCATGGTTGGTTGTGAGTGATAGCACCAACCTTCTTCAACAGACTTTAAACACCAGAAGAGAGAGACAGTGGTTAGACATCCTCTACAGAATGGTCTGACTTCAGTCACAGTCTTTGAAGAAGATCTGGGGATTAAGGTTCTCTAAAAACAATGGGTAGACTTCCTGGTACTTGTAGAAAGCACTTCCTCTGCTTTGTCCAGAGCCTTGTGGGAAGAATTTCTGAATTCATTGGGTCTTAGCTTAGGAATTACACTTGGAATAAAGGGACACGTGGCCAGAGTCCATCCCAGGGCTCAGGTCTCTTCAGTTTCCATCAGAATCTTCCCAAGGCTCTCAGTGTGTCTTTGCACCCAAGATTTTCCAGCATGAGCTAAAGATACTATTAGGCAATAAAAAAAATAACTTACTAATAATTAACATAATCCTCTCAGTCAGTACTCATATAGTCTGTAAGTCATAGTTCACATCTCCTAACAACATTTCAGTCATTGATGGGGTATATACACAACAATTTTCTAGAAAATTAGGACCTAGGTGACATTGTAGCCTCCCCAGTTATGTTGAGTTTACTCATGTTTATATAACAAAATCTCCTAGTGGTACAGTGCCTAGGAAACATGCCTGTCTGTTGTGAACTGGTGAGGAACTATGTGTCTAAATATAAGGAGTGGGTCTTTTTCTCACCAAATTTGTTCATCAAAAAATAAGATTGCATTACTTTTGAAGACTACACTATCTCTTAAATTAGGGAGTGCTTCCATATGTACCTGATTCAGATCAACCTTTGTTGAACTGTGTGTGTGTATGTGTTGGTGTCCAACTATGGGGCATGAATTTTATTTATTTTTTATTTTTATTTTTTATTTTATTATTATTTTTTGAGAAAAGATTTTCTTTTAAAAATATGGAACGCTTCACGAATTTGAGTGTCATCCTTGCGCAGAGGCCATGCTAATCTTCTCTGTATTGTTCCAATTTTAGCATATGTGCTGCCAAAGCGAGCACGGGGCATGAATTTTAAAAAAGCTGCTTTCCAGCCAGAGCAACACGTGGCTGGAGGAGTAATTACCAGCTGGCTAGGCTTTCTGATCGGAGTTAGCCTCTAGCCTTAGGCAGACTGGCCACATGTGTTTCCATTTCACTTTCATCTTGGTAAGTTTTTCAGACAGTGGCCTCTTATCTTGGTTGGTTGTGGGTTTTTTTTCTACTTCTGGACCCCTCCTTGGGCTGCTATCACTCTAGGTAGCCAGGCCATTTCACAGCTATTTGAATTGTCACTGACAACTAGATTGGTAAGTAAATGTGATTTTTTAAAATGGGAAATTTGTTTAAGGCCGTAATTGCACAAATTCGAATTGTATGAAAAGAAGACTCTGAGCCAAATATAGGAGAAGGCTGAAATTCTCATCCAGCTGTCTTGCCACTTCCTCAGCCTCGCTCCTGGTCGCTTCTGCCCCTGCTGGGTTCCTAAGAGGCCTTATATACCCTTCTCATCAGCTATCCCATCCAGGTTAGGATTAAAGGCGTGAACTACTCTATTTTATAATTAGCCTTGAATTTACAGAAACAGAGGAAGTTCTGTCTCTGGAGTTATGGGGTTAAGGGTGTAGGTCACCATTCCCGCCCCCGCCCCCAACCCTGTGCTGGGACTAAAGGTGTGTGCTTTTGAATCTCAGCTGTTTGTCTTTGTACTCAAGGATCAAGAAATTCCTGAGCTGTCTGCCTAGAATCTGAATGTGTGCTGTCTCTGATATTTCAGGTTTTATTAAATATGTAATATATCACCATATAAGGCAATGGAGGGTGTTTGGGTTTGTTTGGTTTTTTTTGTGATCTTTCTCTAGACGATTTGATATTGGAACCAGTAAAGGAAAAGATAAATAAAGTAGATGGAATTAGCATAATGTTTATTGTTGTAGAAGGTTTCTTGGCCCATTTGGGCCAGAGGTTTGGACCTTGCCCAAACAAATTCATTGGACTAATGAATGCAGGTCAACAAGGGACAGACAAGGTAGCATTCTGCTTTTGGGAAATGCCCCAGGGGCTTTCAGGAACCTCCATATCTAACCCAATGCAATCTTACCCTGCCATCATGGAGGAAACAACTTCTCAGAACAATTAAAGAAATTGAAACCTATTTTAAAAAGACACACTACATTGAATAATAGAAAATCTATAGAAAAAAACTCAGGAAAAATTACAAAGTGAATATTTCACAAGCTTCTATTAATGAACAAAGGCCAAAGTTAAAAGTACAAATAAATGATGTTATTATTGGAGGTTCATTGGACACAGGGGCAGATATATCAATAATTTCACCAGAGTCATGGCATCTAAGTTGGACCCTTTAGGAGGTGAATGTTTAGTTTTTGGGAATTGGGTCATTATCCCAAGTAAAACAAAGTGCAAGGAGGTTTGAGTATATAGGACCAGAAGTGCAGAGAGAAATCCTAAAGCCATATGTGGCTAACATTGCTATACATTTTTTGGGACAAAATTTATTAGAACAATGGAACACACAGATTAACATTTCTTCAAACATAGAAATAAACCATAAACTAACACATGTTTCCAGGAGAAACATTCAAAAGTATTAGGAGAAACAGTCACAAATCATTCAGGCTGTACAGAAACAAGGCACAACAGCTGCTGATTTTTCAGACACCCACAGCACTAACTTTAAAACGGCTAACAGATAAGCTTATATTGGTTCATTAATGACCTTTAACTGACAATGCTCTGGCATATGTTTCTAGTAGAATGAAACTTTTTTTGCTTATTATAAAGCATATTAGAGGAATTCCATATAATCCTACAGGGCAAGCAGGCATAGATCAAATCAAACTGTAAAGGATATGCTAAATAAACAGGAATAATAAAGACCCCCTAGAAACAGAATACATAATGCTTTATTAACTTTGAATTTTCTCAGTGCTAATGAGAAAGGAACAACAGGTGCTAAAAGGCATTAGATTAGACTAGAAATATCTGAGCTAAATCAGCCTGTCTATTTCAAAGATGCACTGACCTCAGAAATGGAAGCAGGCTATGTGCTACATTGGGGAAGTGGTTTTGCTTTTGTTTCCACAGGTGAAGAAAAGTTATAGATACCATCAAAATTAATAAAGACTTGATTTGAATCAGAGAAACTTAATGAAAATAAGAATTGATGGCTCGGGGCTGGAGAGATGGCTCAGCGGTTAAGAGCACCGTCTGCTCTTCCAGGGGACCCGGGTTCGATTCCCAGCACCCACATGGCAGCTAACAACTGTCTGTGGTTCCAGTTCCAGGCAAACACCAAGGCAAATAAATAATAAATAAAGTTTTTAAAAAACAAAAACAAAACAAAAAACAAAACAAAAAAAAAAAAAAAAGAATTGATGGCTCATCCACCCATATTACAACTCTTTAAGTTGTAAGAAAAAGGAAGGGGGGCTGGAGAGATGGCTCAGCCATTAAAGCCTAGGCTCACAACCATAAATATAAGAAAAAGGAAGGGTTGGGGCAGGTTTTTGCTTTTGTCTTTACAGAAATCTAAAAATATCTATCTTTAAGAAGTTAAAAGACCTTGGACATCTAGATGTCTAAAGCAGAAGAGAGGCTATTCAGAAAAATTTACAAGCAAGACAATATTGGACCTATTGGTACCACTATACTCTACAAGGTAAAAATCTCATTTCTTAACCTCTATATCTCTTTAATTGTAAGAAAAATTAAGGTCCCACTTTAATTATAATTTAAAACTGGCTTTAGAGTTGGACTGTGGCTCTCTCCTTCTCTAAACTCAAGCATACTTCTTAAAGGAGAAAGTAAAATCTCTGTATTATATCAGAAGAGCCACCTGATATGGAACAAAAGAATAACTAAAAATAAGGGACTATTCTATTGTTACTAATCCTACACTGAATAAATATTTATATATTTAGCTTCCTGTACATTGTGTTGGATTTTAGTCTCTTATCAGTTTTCTGCAGTAATCCATGACAATGCCTAATTGTAAACCAAAAGGAAGATGGAGCCCCACAATGATGATTTCATATGGACTATGACAAAGCTACTAGACTGACAAATACCAACCAAAGGTCAGATTTCGACTACAAACTGTTCAGGACAATTCCAAGGTGGCTAGCTGAGATGAACCAGCTTCACAGACTACTCTAGCCAGGACTTGAGACAAGCCCTGCACTTTCATGTTATGCAGAGACTGCACAACAAATGATGCAGCTACTTATTTCAGGACTTGACAGGATCCCCTAAAGATGCCATCACCTCCAGACAGCAGAAAGTAAATTTAAGAACATGATGCCCACATTCCCAAGATGTGGGGTGGGTGGTTTTTGTCTTTCAATGAGTTATGGATGATTGTCATTGTTTAGGGTAATTGGTTAAAATTGTTATTGGCTATGGTTAGAAAAAAGCTAAACAAGAGAGATTAGATTTAGGGTTCTTGTTTAAAAAAAGAAAGAAAAAGGGATATAGATATGAGAGGATATAAGTGTAGATTATTGAATCTACTTTTAAAAAGCAATTACTAGCTTTAAATATTTTATATTGGATTGGATTTTTGCATATTATATACAAATTATGTATATTGATATGAAGTTAAAATTAATTTTGTTACTATACATATATCTCTATGCTTGTTCAAGATATTATACAATTCATCTAACAATGTAATATAAATTTCAGTCCATGAAAGTTATTATTACCAATTAATTAGAATATAAAGAAATGCAAGTGGGTAGTTAGACATTACAATCAAATATACAATCATATTAGATATATTTTCAAGATCAAGTATAATTTAGATAAACAGGTCTTTTTTGAACACTTCAGAGATCCATAGAATATGGCACTTAAGATATTTTAACAACATAGGTTCTTATTATTTTTATGACAATGGGACATCTGCTCCTGGCAGCACCAGCCTACTTCAGAGAAGAACATGGACATCAAAGAAATTCCTTCATATGGAATTAACCTTCTCTGTGACAAAAATTAGTCACCCGGTAAGAAATGCTCTTGCCTTGACTTCTGACAGTATGATATTCAAAATGGACAAGCAGGAGACACACACAAACAAGAACTGCCAAACCTTGTTAAGACAAGGTAGGAAGGTCTTTGAGAATATCCTGCTTCACAGAGAAGTCTGTCAGACATGCTAGGCCTGTAGGCTGAAGATGGATGCTTCAACAACATAGAAGAACCTTGCAGCCAGCTGTTTCATTTCTTACATTTTTGGAAGTTGCTTGCTTGTCCTTGCTATTTACTTAATTAATATTATTTCCTTCTTGAATCTCTGAGTGATTTGAAAATGAAATAGTTATAGTTTTCTAGTGACAGTTTTAGAAAAGATACTCACTTAATAGTTAAAGTTCAAGAGACATCAAAATATAGTTTTTAGTTAGTAATGCAAGTTAGATACAAAGTGGATTAGGTACATTCCTTTGGACTTACCAAAATAGGATAAATAATGGATTATTTTTTTTTGAATTTGTCAGTTGTTAATGAAATGTAAATGTTAATTACATTCCTCATGTAATTATTATTTGATTTTTATTTGTATGTATTGTATACAATTATTGTACCTATTGTATATGGTTTTTCTTATGTTAGTTGTAACCTTTTTTATTTTTGACAACAAAAAGGATATGTGGTAATATATTATATATTTAATAAAACCAGTTTGTAATATCATGAGATCTACCCATACTCAATCAAGGAGGATCAGAGAGTGGTAATTCACACCTTTAATGGGGAGAGGTAGGGGGAAGATTGGGCATTTAATCCCAGCAGATCTGAGTTTGAGGCCAGCTTGGTTTACAGAGTGAGTTCCAGGCTCCTAGGCAGGCAGGGGTGGTGTCTTGCCTTTAATCCTATAACTCCAGAGACAGAGATCTTTCTGTGTTTCTGTGAGTTCAAGGCTAACTACCAAATAGTAGTGGCCCACGCCTTTAATCTTAAACTAGGTGGGATACAGCTGGGCGAAGAAGGTATTTAAGGCAGGCATACATAGGAAGACAGATGAGGCATTAGAAGTGACACGGAACAAGACTGAGGAAGCTGGAAGATAGCTGGGTGAGGTTTAACTGTGGTGTTTCGATCTTTGTTATTTCAGCCTGTCCCCGATATCTGGCTCTGAGTTTCTTTTTTTTTAATATTCATTTTTATTTTATGTGAATTGGTGCTTTGCCTGCATGTATAACTGTGTAAAGGTGTCAGATCTTGGAATTACCCACAGTTGTTAGCTGCCATGTGGATGCTGGGAATTGAACTCAGGTCCTCTGGAAGAACAGCCAGTGTTCTTAACTGCTGAGTCATCACTCCAGCACACACACACACACACACACACACACACACACACACACACACACACACACACACACCCTCTTGTTTCTTTTAACACAACCAGAATTTATGCAACATGTGCGTGTGTGCTCCGCGCCTGTGTGTGAGTGTTGTGCTGGGGATACTACAAAATGACATGTTTGACAATCATGTGTGTGTATGTGTGTATTAATACTACCACCTCACTTAGAAGTGTATAATTTCTCCCCCTCTGTTAATTTCTTTCAAAATTATTTTAGTCATTACTTTGTGCTTTTCCTATAAATTTGAGAATAATGCTTTGAAATTACACTAAATTTGTCTGTATTAGACCCAGGAGGAGCTGGCATTTTTGCTGTGTTTTGTCTCCTGTGTAATGAGCAGATGATGCTTCCACATTTATTTAGATCTCTCTTAATTTTTTTCAGCAATGTTTTCTAGTTTCTGATCTGAGACCTGTACATGTTAGACTTATACATGCTCCATTTATTTGGGAATTCTAGGTATTCTAAAGTATATGTTTAGATGATACTTTTGTATGTTAGTCTCATGTTCTGGAACTTTGCCAAACTCAAGTTAAACTAGAAGTTATAAGAACTGTATATTATTTGTTATTTTCATAGAAAATTGTTACTGGCAAATTGGGACATTCTTTTACTCATGTACAATATCATGAGAAATCCAATAATCAAGAACAACAGTAAATGTTAGGTAAGGTCCAGGCATCGTGATGCATGCTGGTAATTCCAGTGTTTGTGAAGAGAAGGCAGAAGATGAATTTTTCAAGGTTATACTCTGCTATTAGGGAGTTGGAGGCTAGCCTGGGTTACATGAAACTCTGTTACAAAAGAAAACAAAGCAAAAGTCTAGACCGTACTGAAAGCTGCTGAGTTGTTAGGTAGTTCAGTTATTGTTTCAGCTTTTTGTTGGTCTTTGGCTCTATAATCAAATCAAATTTTTGTTATAAAGATTCATCACACTGGGCAGAGGTGGCCTACACCTTTAATTCTAGCATTTGGGAGGTATAGGCAGGTGGATCTCTGGGAGCTTGAAGCCAGCCTGGTCTACAAAGCAAGTTCCAGGGCTGGAGAGATGGCTCAGCGGGTAAGAGCACCCGTCTGCTCTTCCAGAGGACCCGGGTTCGATTTCCAGCACCCACATGGCAGCTAACAACTGTCTGTAGTTCCAGTTCCAGGCAAAACACCAAGGCAAATAAATAAATAAATAAAGTTTTGGGCTGGAGAGATGGCTCAGCGGTTAAGAGCATTGACTGTTTTTCTGGAGGACCTGAGTTTGATTCCCAGCATCCACATGGCAGCTAACAACTGCCTGTAATTTCAGGATCTGACACAGTTATACATGCAGGCAAAACACCAATTCACATAAAATAAAAATAAATTAAAAAAAAAAAAGAAAAGAAACAAACAAACAAACAAAAAAAACAAAAAAACAAAGCGAGTTCCAGAATCCCAGTCTCGAACAAACAAAACAGACAGACAGACAGACAGACAGACAGACAGACAGACAGACAGACAGACAGACAGACAGACAGACAGACAGACAGACAAAAGTGTCATCTCTTCTCCTGGTTATAGGTTAGTTAGGTATCGGTAGCCGCCCCACACCCCATTCTCTCTTGCTTTGACGTCTTGGTTCCTCCAGGGTACAGGGGGCGCTGTGGGTCCTTCGAGCCGCGGTGGCGCTCTTTCTCTGCCTCCTCGGTTGGGACTGAGGCTTTCGGGACGGCGGCGGGAAGATGGCGGCGCCCATGGACTGTCTTGAGTCCCTGGAGGATGGAGGCAGCGCGGGGCGCAGGGCTTTCGGGGTGGAGTTGTCGCTCCCCTCGGACCCCGCGGCTCCCGCCCCGCTGTGCCCACACGGTGGGTCGGCGTCTGGCGCCAGTGGCGAGGGTTGGGCTGGATCCTGTGGGCTTTTAGGGCTGGAAGTGAAGGCTTTTCTCGGTCCCTCTTCCTCACCCTGTGTGATGCTTGAGTACCACCCGTGTTCAGAGTGTTTTCACTGTGTTGAAGACATCTCCCCGCACCCCCGACGGTTGGAGTTTTGGCTCCAGAGTTGTTAGCACCTCTTCTTTGCGGGGCGGAGTAGGTAGTAAGCAGAAGGGAGACTGCACAGGACTCAAGGGTTCCCGCTGACAAGTTCTTAAGGGGAATTTTATTTGTTTATTTGCTAGGTTTTTATTTAAGTTCGAAAGTGGGACAAGGGAAAGGAAGTCAAATCAACTTTCTTTCTTGGAGAAAGAAGCATTGTTCAGTTGCAAAGCCCAGCTTTTTACTGAAAAGACACCCCTTGAGTAATGGCAAGCCTTGCAGTCCTCTGGGCTTTCCCCTTTGTTTTTATCTAAGTCTATTTCTTTAAGCCTACTTTTATTATGGACCCAGGACGATGTCTTTAATAACGTAAACAGCGAGCATTTTCTTTTTAGAGAGAGCAGTTTTTAAAATTATTTCTAATATTCTAATGCTTCAATGTCGTAACTGAAGAAAATAAAGTTTGTCACAGAATTATAAATTATGCATAATGCCTATGTAAGTTTTATGTAAACTAATTCGGTGTAGACTTCTGCTTGACACTTTTTTCTTCCTATTCTGGAACAGGGCCCACTCTTCTATTTGTAAAAATGAGCCAGGGGAAGGAAGAAACACGGAAGTTTTATGCCTGCTCAGCCTGTAGAGATAGAAAAGACTGTAATTTTTTTCAATGGGAAGATGAGAAGGTATGATAACATTTTTGGGCAGTTTTTAATTGAGAATGAATCAATAAACAGACAATTTAGACATTGTATAAAATGGTATCTTTATTTTAATACACTGGTAGTTTTTAAGATTTAATTTTAGTTATGTGTATGTGATTGCCTTTTTATGGATATGTTCAAATGTGTGCAAGTGTCTGTGGCTATCAGAAGAGGTCTTCAGATTCTCTAGAACTGAAGTTCTTGGGATACTCTACAGTTGGAGTTATAGTCAGTTGGGAGCCTCCTGATGTGGATGTTTTGAGTAGACTTGGGTCTTAGAGTAGTATTTGATCTCAATTGCTGAGCCATCTCTCCAGCCAAGATAAATACCTTAAGGGAAATGAAAATTCCATGCTTTGGATTTTTTTCTTTTTGAAATTCTGGGGAATGGAGTTAGTACTTAACTCTGAACTTTGATACTGTTGTGTTACTGTCCCAAAAGAAAGTTAGAGTAGTCAACCTCTGTGTTTCAACCTCAATTTTATTATTAATTTAATTTAATTTTGGTTTCCCTGTGTAGTCCTGGCTGTCTTGGGACTCACTCTATAGACCAGGCTGGCCTTGAACTCACAGAGTGACAGAGATGCACTTGCCTCTGCCTCCCAAGTGCTGGGTAAAGGCATGTCCTATCTACACCTACCAGCAACTTACTAGTTTTTGTTTGTTTGTTTGTTTTCTCTTGTGTGTGTGTGTGTGTGTGTCTTACTATTTATCACTGGCTATTATTTATCACTTGCTATTCTGGAACTCACAGTGTAAACCAGACTAGCCTTGAACTCACAAAGATCTGCCTGTCTGTCTTTCAAGTGCTGGGATAAAAGACATGCACCACTACTTTCCAGCAACTTCTACTTTTATAACAAGAATATTATAAAACAACAATCATTTATTCCTTAAGAGCTCTGAGGACTGGAAAGTCCAAGATAAAAAGGGCGTGGTGGTGGTATATTCTACCCTCCTGATAATAAATAAATAAACATGACTGAATAGGATTTGCTGTGTCTTTCAGGTGTCAGAAGCTAGACTCGCTGCCCGAGAGGCACATAACCAAAGATGGCAGCCCCTACTATCCAGAGCACAGTGCATAGAAAGGTACTGCTATGATCTCTCTCTTTTTTTAAAAATTATTATTATTTATCAGTAATGTTGCTTTTTTTTTCTGTTCTTTTAAGCTTACTTTCGCTTTTGTATTTTTAACACAAGACTTTCCTTTTGAACCATTTGTATGTGTAGAGTTCACTGGCTTTGATTATATTTATGATCTATTTCCTAAATGTTTTTATCTCATCACACAGAAATTTTGTTACCATGAAGTAGTATCTCCTCATTCCATCTCTCCCAAACCTTGTTGGCCTCTTATTTACTTTTTGTTGCTATGAATTTGAGTATTCTGGATACAAATGAGTTGAATAATGTTTGTTCTTGATATCTATGATTTTTACATGTTGCATGTTTTTAAGGCACATGTATGTTATAGCATAAGTTTTCTATTTTGACTAATATTTCACTTTATGTATGAACTACATTCTGAAAATTCATCCATCTGTTGATGGGCATTGGGTTTGCTTATACCTCCTGACTGTTCTGAATAATGCCGCAGTGAACCCAGACATACAAAATAAATATGTGTTTTCACATCTTTTCAGTAGACACAGAGGAGGCTTTGCTTGGATTTGTGATAAATAATAGCCAGTGATAAATAATAGCCAGTGATAAATAGTAAGACACACACACACCCTTTCGTCCTCTGTGTGTGGGTAACTATTTAGTTACCACACACAGTGGTAACTATTTAGTTCTTTTTGAGGAGCTGCTGAACTTTTCCACAGTGGCTGAAAAACAATTTAATATCCCTGTCAGCGATGGAGGTTCTCTGTGTTCTTGCTAACATTTACTTTGTTGTTGTTGTTGTTTTGTTTTCCGTATGGTTTCTCTGTGTAGCTCCGGCTGTTCCGGAACTCATTCTGTACACCAGGCTGCCTTTGAACTCACAAAGATCTGCCTACTTCTGCCTCCCAAGTACTGGATCCCCATCTGGCTGACACTTTTTTTGTGTGGTGTTAGAGATCAAATCCAAGAGGTCTTGCATGTGATAGGCAAGTGATGTAGCTCTAAAGTACACCTTAGCCACAGTATTATGATTTATAACGTGCGTGCATGTGTGTTGTGAATGTGTGTTCATTCTACAGCATGAACCTTGAGGTCACAGGATATCTTCAAGAGGTGTTCACTGCTGTGCAGACCAGGCTAGTTTGTCTATAAGTTTCCAGGATTCTGCTTTTCTCACCTCCTTTATTCTCATAGAGGCACTGTGCATACATCTGCTTGTGACACATGCCCAGTAAGGTCATCAGACTTGGAACACAGGCACTATTCCTTTTTTTTTAAGTATTGTCATCCTAGTGGTTGGGAAGTGGTGTGTTGTGGTTTTAATATTAATTTCCCTAATTAGTACTGATGTCGGTCTTTATTTTATGTATATATTGGCATTTCTGATTTCTTTGGAGAATTACCTATTCAGGTCCTTTCGTCCTCTGTGTGTGGGTGTGCTCGCACTAGCTTGTGCACATTATAAAGATTTACTGAGGAGGGGACAGCTGAGTTGGCTCGTTCCTTAGTGTCTGCTTTCCTCACGGCCTCCAGTGAGGCCAGCTCTTTCTGACTTGTGCTGGCATTGCTGTGTGTCCTCTTGTTTTTAAATGCCCACTTGCCCTCGAGACCTTGAGCAGCCCCATGTCTGTATTGCAAAGCTGTGTTTAGCCATGGGCTTAAAAACATTGATTTATTTTTATTTTATGAGCGTTTGCCTTCATGTGTGTCTGTGTACCATATTCATACCTGGTGCCTGTAGAGGGCAGAAAGGGGCATTGGAGTTCTTGGAACTGGAATTAGAGATGATTGTAAGCCATCATTTATGCTGGAAACTGGACCTAGGCACACTGGAAGAGCAGTAAGTATCCTTTCTAAACAGAAGAGTCATTGTCCAGCCCTTGTTTGTTTGTTTTGAGATGTAATCTCAGTGTATAGATAGCTCTGGCTGAATTTTATCTTACTATTATCCTATGTGCTCTGCCTCTCAAGTGCAGGGTTATAGGTGAAAGCTGTAAGCCTTTTAAAAATAATGTAAAAAATAACATTATTAAAATGTTACTGGATATATTGGAATTTATATACACTTATTTCCATTGGAAATCTGTGATAAGAATTTGTTTCTGCCCTGACTCTTACACAGTGTTCCATGTGCTGTTGGAAGCTATCCAAGGAGCCCCCTCTGATTGACAGATAGGTTTTTACTTATAGTGCTTACTTCTGCCATCCAGGCTTTAGCATTTAGCACAGTGAGGCCTTATTCTGGCCTACTGAAAAGGAGTCCTATGGCCTGTTTAAAATATCTTTCTTGAAGTGTGGTGTGCCTGTGAATTCCTTTAATCCCAGCACTGGAATTTGGAGTTAGGTGGTACTCTCTGTGAGTTCTTGAACAAAATAAAACAAACAAACCCAGCCCAAACCACAAGAAGTGAGTAAGTAAATATCCTTAAAGCTCTGTTGTCTTAGGCTTTAAAGCTTGAGATAGATGATGCTGTTCTAAAGATAACTTGATTGCCCTTCACTTCACTACTGAACCAGAGAGGTTCTGTTTCCTGTATAGGAACTCAGTCAGCAGTGAGCAGTGTTGAGAAGGGAGTGAGTATGAGTGAACACTCCTGTGAGGCTAGTGCTCTGCAAGATGTTTTACCTGAGGTGACATTCAATCCTGCCAAGGTGGCCAAGTTGGGTGGGAAAATGGAGGCTTGGAGCAGTGCAGTAATTTGAAGTTTATGCTGTTATAATGACTGAACTGTGTGTGACTCATGCTTTCTGCCTTTCTGATTCAAAGTATCATTATAGACATGAAAGCAATTAGTAATTAGTGACTGATAATGATTTACTGTATGTAGACAGGAGATAAAGAAATGTCAGGATGTGATTACTGTAACTGTAGGAAACAGAATGTGGATGGTTGGGAAATAGAAAAGCATGGCTTGTGCTTTCTGCCCAGCAACCCATCCTTTTACAGTCAGGTGGGATTTGCTGCTGCCCCCTCCTCTCCCCCTATAATCGAGGGCTCAATGAAACCACCAAACTCTATCTCTGTGTGGGTAGAAAGAAAGGTTTATTAGAGGTCAAACTGCCAAGGCCATTTGGGGGTGGGCCAGAGGGGAGCAAAGTGGTTTTTATGACAAAAGATTTTATGACAGTCAGCAGGGCGGGTCTTGGAGCTGATTGACCAGGACTGGGTACCCTTGCCCAAGGTAGTTGACTGTTGGGGGCAGATTAAGAGATATTTCTGGTGGTTTAGCCTTTAGCTACATGTTTACCCAATAACAGTTTTTCTGGTAACCTTGCCAAAGTTCTTCTGTGTCACCAGCACAACCATTTTTTGGGGGGAGGGGGGTGGACATGTTGGAATTGACACTGAAGTTTGCTTTTTTATGAAGTTGTAGTTACAGAATGCTTTTAGTTTTGTACTATGCTTCTGTCAGCCATTTTTATCTGTTAAGCGGGTTTTCATGTCACATAAGGATATTGGTGATATGGTTAGATTCTAAGAATATCTAGGTGATCCTTTTCTCTGCATAATAAACGTCTAGCCTGGAAGTGGAATTCTGTTCTCATCCCCATACTGCCAGACTGTGGGAGTTATTTTTTACACATGTCTCATGTATTCAAGGTAAGCACCTACCATTTAACTATTTTTCCAGGCCTGTAAAGATTATTTTATTTTGGTTATTTGAGACAAGGTATCTCTGTGTAACAGCTGAGCTGCCCGAAACTTGGCTTTGTAGACCAGGCTGGCCTCAAACTCGCAGTGATTCACCTGCCTCTGCCTTCCAAGTGCTGGGATTAAAGGGTATTCCCTGATGCTTAGCCGATAAAGAATTTTTAAAAATCTCTTTTTAGATTTATTTTCTTTTATGTTTGTATTTCTCCTGCATGTATGTATGTTCACCATGTATGTTCCTAATGCCAGAGAGGCTGAAGGAAGGTATCAGATTCCTTAGAACTGGAGTTATGGATGGTTCTGAGCCATCATGTGGATACTGGGAACCTAACCCTGGTCCCCTGTAACTGCAACAAATGTCCTTACCATTGAACCATCTCTCCAGCTTCTGTTCAGTAATTCTTAAATGCATAATGAATATATGAAATTGGCTAAAATATGAAGCATTGAATTTCCAAAATGCTATTTGGAGGGTGGGGAGAGCAGTAACTGTAGTCTGAAGTTTTCTGACCTGTCTGGGCCATGGTCTGGAGGAATTTCTCCCACCCGAGGTTCTGCAGCTGCTTATAAAGTAATTATTCAGAGGCTTATATTAATTACAAACTTTGGGGGCTGGAGAGATGGCTCAGAGGTTAAGAGCGCTGACTGTTCTTCCAGTGGTCCTGAGTTCAATTCCCAGCAACAACATGGTGGCTCACAACCATCTGTGATGACATCTGGTACCCTTTTCTGTATACTGTATACAAAATAAATAAATTAATTTAAAAAAAACCCAACAAACAAACTATTTGGCCTATGGCTCAGGCTCATTACCAGCTCGCTCTTACAACTTAACTCATTTTTATTAATCAGTGTATTGTCACATGGCTGTGTGGCTTTCCAATCATTTGTTCATACAGCAGATGTTGTTAAGAGTTCAAAGAGACCATAGTGCTATCGTTGGAGCTGATGTATTTTTATACTTACGCCTGTGTAGATACAAAGATGTAGTGTATAAAGACTGTGTTAAATGAGCTTCAGCTCACTTTGTTGAGGTGACTTAGGTACTTAGGAAATCGAGGACATTACAGCTGACTCTTGCATTAGCTGATTTGCACACTGTGAAGACATGGCATCTAATTGGCTTTGGGAAAGAGGCTGAATTGATTTCACTGCATTGTTTTTAGTCGATGCTCTTATGTGTTATATGCTGTGTGGAGTAAAAGTTCTAGGTAGGTCATTCTTCTAAGATTGACCTTAAGATAAGTTCTGTTGAGATCTTGGCATTTTTTAAAGCCAAAGCTCAGTGAATTGCCTGTTTCCTTAATATGCCTTCATGTTGAGTCAGTGAGTTCATTTTTCTGTGCGAATGAACCTAAGGATGATATATTCTTGAGAATGTAATTGTTTTCTAATTTAGGCAATTTAATCATGTCAGCTCATGTGTAAATTATCTTATTAATGAACTATATTGCAAGCATAAATTGTGTTTAAACCTGATACTTAGGATAGAAAGCAGCTGTGGTCTCAGTGTAAGTAGGAAGAGCTTTCTTTAGATAAGGTCTTGGTATGTAGCCCAGGCTAGCCTCGAACTTGCACTCTTCCAGCCTCTTCCCCCCCACCCCCCCTGTTCTGGACTTATAGGCATGGACCATGATTACTATCCAGCTCCTGTTGTTTTGAAATTGTTAGAAAAGAATGATGGTGGTAAGATGAATAGATCTTTGTTACCCAGTTTTCTTATGGGCCTGAGAATGGTGCACAGATTTCTGGTTTATGGAATGGGATTTGATAAGCATTTTTTCCTATCATGGTCTTTGAATTGTGTTATATTTCATAGGTGCTCAGCTGACAGATTCACATTTTGTGCCTGAGATTTGCTTTTCCTTATAGTTTTAGGCTGTCCGTCTGTTATGCTTTAACATATGTTAATATTCTATTATATGGTATGCTCCCATCCTTATTGTGACCTATGAAGTCTGAGGGGAAGATAAATTTGAATGTGAAGATCAGTGTTAATTTATGTGCATCTAGATTATTTTGCTTGGTTGATATTTCATTTGGTTATTTTTTTTCAGAACTCATTTAACTTAGATTTTCAAGGTCTGCTGTTAGACAAATGCCATAAACATAATTTGTGTACTCCAGGAAAGGCAAATGGAACATCAAATGGAGATCAATAAAAATGACATTTCAAAATGCTAGCCTGCAATTTGTGAATCATGCTGAGCCATGCGGCAGAATGAAATTTCCTCTCCCTCAGGGCATGTGCAGTAAATAGGAAGCAGGAGCTGAGTAATCCTGAGCTCCTGTCTCTCCTGTTCCGTCATTCTCCCAGACTTCAAAAGCCTGTTTGAATGCTAACTTTAAAGCAGTCTAGGTGGTCATGAGATATGAAATAAATGTAAGATCTGTTTCTCGTCCATCAAGAAATGCTTCATGAGCTTAATGTTGATGGAGCCCTCTGAAGAGCAGTTTGGGAGGCCTCAAAAGAAGGAAGTAAGCAGGGTTCCAACACAGTGCTCTTTTCTCCTTTGGACATTAGCTCCTCTCAGGGTGTGAACCGTCCTGCCTGCCCACTGTTGCTTTCTGTACTAGCTGCTTTTCTGTGGTTGGGATACAACACCATGACCAAGGCAGCTTTATAAAAGAACATTTAACTGGGCTTATGTTCCAGAGAGTTAGAGTCCACAGTGGTGGGCCAAAGAGATGACGCAGGAAGGGTGCAGAGTTCACATCTTGAACCTCAGCAGGAAGTGGAGAGCACCAACTGCTAGAGTCTGGGAACCTCAGAGCCAGGCCCAGTGACCAAGGCCACGCCTAATCGTACCAACTGGGTACTGAAAAGTACTTTGATTCCTCAGTGCTGGGTTTCCTGACAGATGCAGTAAGCCAAACTGAGCTGATTTAAAAGGTAAAGGGCCAGGTTTACTCTGAGCAAAATCCTCCTGAGTGATCTTGGGGGAAAGGAGGAGAAATCACGTGGCACATCTACGGACCGGAACTTAAATGCCCTGTAAGCAAGGTCTTGGACAGCTCTGAGGGAGGAGCTGCCACGTGGTGGGCTTTCCGAAAGGGGCAGGGTTTGGGGGCGGGGGAGAGGGGTAAGAGGCAAAGCTTCCAATGAAACATCCAACCTTCTTGGTATATGGGTGCTGCTTCAAGCCTGGCTACTTCCTGTTTGCATTGGGTGTGTGTGTGTAGGGGGGTGGGGATCAGGAGTCAGTGGGGGCATGCTCAGTGGGAGGTGTGGGTGAAGAACCATTCAGTTCACTGCCGTCCCGGAGACTTCAGGGATGTGTTTCTTGAGGAAGCGGAAAAGGCAAGTTGTTAGGAGAAAAAATAGGTAATTATCACCATCCCTATGAGTGGGACTAGCCATGGGGGGAGTGGAGGTTTTTAGTAAGGATGGAATGGAGGTGTGTCCTGGCTGTACTGACAGAGATAAATGAGCAAGGCAGAAGAGCAGATGGGCCCTTCATTGGGACAATTTGGAAAACCAGAGGGTGGAGGGTCCCAGATGCCGGACAAACCATCTGTGTTGGATAATTGTCCACTTGTGCCTGGAGAGGTGGTACCAGCACTGATGTCCCAGGAGTTTGGGGGGATAGCATGCCAAATTGGGATAATATGTCCCAGGAGTACCTGAGCCATCACACTTGCTATTTCCCTGGAGGTGGGGAGTGCCTCTATTCCTCCTGTAAAGCTGTTAACAACAGTTAGGAGATAACGGAGCTTTTTATGAGTGGGCATGGGAGTAAAGTCAACCTGCCAGTTCTTGCCTGGTTGGTGTCCTTGGAGCTGGTGCAGGGGCTCTAAGGACTGATATTAGTCTCCATCAGGCCAGATTCCTTGATACAGTAGCAGAAGTCTTTCCCCAGAAACATGCAGATGCCTGTGAAACAGCTGGAACAGATTTATACCTTGATGTCTCTGGGTTAAAACATTTTTCCTATGGTGTGGATTTAGCCTGATGAAACATACCTTAGAAGGCAACCAGGGGGCTGGAGAGATGGCTCAGAGGTTGAGAGCACTGGCTGTTCTTCCAGAGGACCTGGGTTGGATCCCAGCACCCACATGGCAGCTCACAATAGTATGTAGCTCCAGTTCCAGGGGATCTGACACCCTCACATGGATATACATGCAAGCAAAACATCAATGCACATTAAATAAATAAATTAAAAAAAAAAGACAACCAGAAGAAATGTACCAAATGTAAGAGGTTGAGCAAGCGAAGGAGAGGGAGGGAAGGAGGCTGAGGGGGAGGGGAGGAGGCTGGGGGGAGGGGAGGAGGAACAGAGTTGAATATGCCTGCACGATTCCATACCTTCTCTAATACTAAGAACATCTGAAGACTGTAATCAGTGCTCTACCAATTTACCAAAACTGAATTTATCAATTCTAAATCTTTGAACCTCTGAAATTCCAGTGTAATAATAGAATAGAAAGGGGACAGAAGTCTGAAACATCTTTACATACCTTAAGTGGGAAGTTACATCTGAAACCTGTTTATCCTTTACTGTGAAACCTGTAAATAAGACAAACCGGCCTATATTTTTAACAAGTAACTTAACTAATGAACAGCTACCTACTAATGAATGAGCTACCAAGGTGGTTGTAGCTTTGTGGGGTCAGGGGAGGGTATAACTGTTAAACTGGTAAATCTATCAATACTCTAGTCATCAAACATCATCAGATCTGAGAAGAACAAATTTCACCTGAGTAAGCAGAAGTGAGACAGCTTTCCAAGGTTTCTTCATGGTGGTCGTTGGGGACAGAGGTCCTAGGGCAGTATAACTCTTCATCTGCCAGACCCAGAAGAGTGATAGGATTTCCTTTGGAATTGAGGAGACCAGTCACTTATGTCTGTAGTCAGGAAACACTGTACTGAATGCTGGTGCTCTATTGGCTATCTTCTTTTTATGCAGTGCAGGACATAAGCCCAGGGAAGGGTGTTGCCCTTTATTAGGCACTATTCCCATCTCAGTGAACTTAATCAAGGTGGTCCTCCACCGATGTGCCTGGAGGCTTGGTTCCTTGATTGCAGATGCTGTCAAGTTGATGGTCATGTGAACTGTCTCAGGCGCCTGCCTTGTTTTCTTAGGTGTTGTAAAGCCCATGTGTTTTGTGGTTGGTTAGTGTGTTCATCTCCAGTACCAAGTGTGCCTGCTGCCTGCAACAGTCTGTGTGCCTCCACGCTAAGCTGTGGCTTGACTCTCACTGGGGTTTAGTAATGTGCAGTACTGACTTAAATACATGACGACATTAGAGACTGAGACCATGCTTTCCTACAAGCATAATGCTGACAGCAGTTACCTGCTCAACCTCAATAGCATACATGAGCTATGTGCTTCTCAGAGTGATGAAATAATGGTCTGGATTTTGCTTTGATCTGAAGTGATACACTTTCAAATAGAGTGATTGTGAGAAC
Organism: Sigmodon hispidus; assembly: GCA_004025045.1. NCBI lineage: Eukaryota > Metazoa > Chordata > Mammalia > Rodentia > Cricetidae > Sigmodon > Sigmodon hispidus. The sequence goes on from PVIH01003673.1 coordinate 97,103, forward strand.
CAAGCCTCCAACCCTGTGACAGTGAATTCAGGATACTCCAGATATTGAAAACAGACTACCGATACTCCTAGTGTTGGACGTCCTGCAGTTCTTCTGCCAGCCCAGATGAACTTACACAGCTCATGTTCAGATTCCAGTTTGGCATAAGCCAGTGGTTTTTAGAGTTACACAATGCGTATTTGACCCTCTGTTTCTTACTTGTGTGGAGCACAATTCATGATCATCTTTTATAGCCCTGCCCCAAATTTCCCATCCTCTTGGGGCTCAAGATTCTCTACCCACTCTCATACATGGTCTCAGGCAGAAAGCAGACTCTCCAGTGCATCCTACTCTAAGATACATTACAAGCTCCTTGGTAAGCAGGTACCACCTGCTAGGGAAGACAGGGCCAGGGCCCACTGCTCCTGCTTATTTGTGATCTGGCCAACTGAATTCTAAGCACCTCTGGCATTGGAAATAAGTCACTTGTATTTTGTTGTCACAGTGAGTCAGCCCATTTTTGTCCTGTTACAACACTCTGTATGTCCTGAGTTTTGGTGTCTGCTTTTGCTTCTCTTTTTGTTCTTATTGTATTGTAGTCTATGTTTTCTCCTTTTGGGATGTGGTGATATGTATATACGTATCACCTTTGGAACTTTGTTTTCTGGTATTTGTAAGTATAGATGCATGTGGCCACAGTGCAGGTATAGAGGCCAGAGGACCTCCGCTTCCACTGTGCTTTTGTGAGTCCTGGGGCTCGAACTCAGGTCGTCAGGCTTTACCTCATAGGTCATCTTGCTTGCCCTCCTTTGTACCTTTCTTTGCCATGTCTGATCCTTTCTCTGGCCCTTATCCCTGTAAAGTGAGAAAAGGCCATCTGTGTCTTCCTTGTGTTTTACCACTTTCATTTGAGTTGAACATTTTTCTTTAGATTACCTTTGATGCTTTTGAATATGCCTTAGAGTTCTTATAGTTTCTGTTATACATGTGGGCCTATGCATTATTCCATAACAGAACCTCTACACCCCAGCTTACTCCCACCCTCTCTCCCCTTCTGTCCTTGACTCTTGTGTTGTATTGCAGCTGTAGCCCTAACCTTTGTTCTGATTCTGTGACTTGCTTCAGTGCCCACAATAGTCCTTTGCAGGATTTGTTTATGTATCTATTTGGCTGAAAGTCAAAGCAGTTTCCATTTTGAAGCAAAGGTCCTTTATTTAAAAGCTTTACATGAGAATCTGTATGTAGCTACTCTGTGTTCCCTTTATATAACATGTCTAGAGGAGGTTAATTCCTGGAGACTGGAAGTTCATTAGTGGTGGCATGGCCAAGGCTGGGAGTGGAGTAATGGATGGAGAGCAAGTACCAGTGGGGTGAGGTTTCTCTTTGTGGCCATGAAAATGGTCTGAAATTAGGCTATGGCTATGTAGCATCTCAGTTTAAAAGATCTGTCTGAGGCAGTAGAAACAGATCGTCCTGAGGCTTTGAAAAGAACCTCCCTTGCCTGAAGTAGCTACAGCCAACTTGTTTGGATGATTTTAAAAAAGAATTAGCTTCCTTCCTTTTACTTCTTTTCTTGTGTAAGTAAGGCTCACAAGGTTAGTTGTTCCCTTTTATGGTTTTTGTTGTTGGTTGTTTTGGGCTCTTTATTTTTTTAGAGGGTTAGTGCCATCCAGCTCCCAAATAAATTATGCAGAGGCTTATTCTTAATTATAAATGCCTGTCCTTAGCTTGGCTTGTTTCTTACCAGCTTGTCTTAAACTATCTTTTACTTTTTCTTATTTCTCTATTTCTTTCTTACTCTGTTGCTGGTCGTGTAGCTGGGTGGCTGACCCCGGGTCCTCCTTCTCTGACTACTCTTCCCCCTTTTCTCCCAGATTTCTTCTTCTATTTATATTCTCTGCCTATCAGCTGCCTCACTATTGGCAGTTAGCAATTTATTAGACCATCAAGTGTTTTAGACAGTCAAGTAACACAGCTTCACAGAGTTAAACAAATGCAACATAAACAAAAGCAACACATATTTACATCATTAAACAAATGTTCCACAGCATAACTAAAAGTAACATACCTTAAAATAATATTCTACAAGTATTAAGGTTGACATTAGCTAGCCTATGTACAATCTTTATTAGCCTTTCAGCTGGTGATTTTTAGCAGTAATTGATGACTGTTGCCTAGAGTTTAGGAAGGGTCACAGAATCTGCTCATTCCTTAATGCTTAATGCTGTGGAACCACTCACTGTAGGCTGCCTCATTGAAGCTCATGTGGGAAAAATCAAGATATGTGTTGAATTCTTCCCCTCCTGTCCTTTTTATGTTATTTATTTTTGGCTGCACTGGAGACCAGCCTAAGAGCCTTGTAGTCTGTATCAGTTGAATTTCTACGTTAGCTTTTGCTCTGGGACCTGGATCAGTTTGCTTACTACTAGTTCAGCAGCCTTTCTGAAGATTTTCTTAGGACTTTATATATGCGTGACAATGTTGACTGTGGTTAAAAAAATTTTAATGGTTCCTGTCCCATCCATTATTTTATCTAATCAGGTTGGCTAGAAACTCTAGCAGAGGAAATCTAAGAATAGCTTGCTTCAAGCTTAGACAGAAGGTATCCAATTGTCCTTCATAAGATGCTGGCCTTGAAGTTTCTTTAGATAAGCTTTATAAGGCTATTTTTGTAAGGAATCTGCCTGTCTTTGCTGCTCTCTCTGCCCCTTAGGGTTGGAGTTAATAGCATGTGTAGCCATGTTCAGCTTTTCACATAGGTGCTGGGGATTTGGATCCAGGTCCTCATTCTCCCAGAGCATCTACTCATAGGTTGAGTCAATCTTCCAGCCCTCAGAGCGGTCTTCCACACTGAGACAGGGTCTTTCCGAGTGCTGGCCCAGGGTTTATATATAGGTTTTCTTGCTCTGGTTTTGGTACAAAGCTCTTCTGAGGTCCGATGCTTACTTCATGGTCCACTTTTTCCAGTGGTGTCTGGCCTGCTGACCACTCCCTCCCTCTGTTCCCTCCGGTCACTGTTTTGGGTGACCAGCTCTATAGTATCTGAAACTTATTTTGTATGTTTTGTCAGGTAAGAGGGTCAGAATGGTAAGTCTGAACTCAATGAGTTCATCACTGGGTGGAGAGGCAGCTTTGGTGATTTGGCATCAGGGCTGCTGAAGTCTTCTCACTGGCCATCTGGGTCCTGTGGAGATATATTGTGTATCAAATAAAGCTTGCCTGAAAATCAGCACAGAGCCAGCCACAGAATAAGCCATAAAGGCCCGGAAGTGGTGGCACGCACCTTTAGTCTCAACACTTGGGTGGAAGAGATTTTTTGGATCTCTGTGAGTTCAAGGCTAGCCTGGACTACACAAAATTAATCTAGTTCAGGAGAGAAACAGAGCCAGGCAGTGGTGGCACACAGCTTTAATCTCAACATTTGGGATCCCATGCCTCTGCTCCCAATACCTGGGAAGCACACATGCCTTTAATCCTAGCACAAGGAAAGCTGAGACAGGAAGTGATATGAATGGGCAGAGAAAGGGATATAATAAGGTGGGAGGAGACAGAGTTCAGCCTTTTGCTTCACCTCTTCATTTTGAGGGTTTGTGGAGTCAGGATCTCCCCCTTTCTGCTGAGGACTCACAGTGGTGAGAGGTTTCTCTAGTGGCTGTTCCTCTGCTTCTCTGACCTGTCTGCTTTACCCCAATATCTGGCTCCAGGTTTTTATTGTAAGACCAGTTAGGAGCTATGTGACAAGGGCCCTTTCTTGCTGACCTTACTGTATGTCACTGTGGAGTTTCCTCATTTTCTCTTTTTTCTTGGTTTGTGGATAAAGCAGGAGCACTTATAGGGCAGAGACATTTCCCTTGTAGGCAGGCAGCTGATTTCTTGCTATGATAGTTTAGAATATTTGTCACTGTCTTTGAAGTGGAACTGTTTAGAAAAAGTTCTAATGCTTTCTAGATTCCTCTTTTACAGCTTCTGCCATGCTCTCCCCACGTTAGTTGGACGGAACCGCTGACTTGCCAAACTGCAGGAGTCCTGTAGGAGTGCCATGTGCCACGCTTGTGCTTATGCGTATCTGCTCCTGCCTGTCCTCAGTGGCTCATTTCTTCTCCTTTGTGTTCTTACTCTGATTTTGTAACTGGTGTCATATATATATAAATTGTCAGGCTTTAAGACATATGACTGTGTTTTCTTCAAAAATTAATACATTGAAAAAAGAAAAGAAATTGAGGTGTAGTGACTCTGAAACGGATTTGAAAGCAAATAAATGGGCAATCCAGTACTGACTGTTTCTGTTTTACCATTTAGCCCAGGCCTGGGACTCAGGATTTTCTTCTTTCAGTTTGTGGTGCTGGGGTTGCAGACGTGTGCTGCCACACCTGGCTTGGAATAGTCCATTTAGAGGCTCTGGGTCCTGCCCTGCTGGCCGGGGAGGGCTGCCGACACTGTGTCAATACTGTTAGGAGCAGAGAGCTCACTTGGAACATCTTTCCTTTTAGGAGGTAATTTTTCTTGCTAAATATGTCGTAAGAACTTGAAGAATGATTTTGATTTCTCATTTTAAAATGACTGCCAACTGAGCCAGACTGTTTAACATGTCAGAGTTAGAGCACATGGATTTGTCAATAAATTTAAATGTGCTAGTAGTTGCCATTACTACTAAATTGTTTGAGTAATATATTATATTCACATTTTAAATGGATATTGATCTTCATTCAGTGACTAAATTGGAGCATCTCAATTCTTATGAAATTGCTGACTCTTTTCCACTTCGTAGGTATACAGCCAGACATAAATTCAAGCCAACATTTCATAGATCCTTTTCCTTATTTTTGCTTCTTTCTGCAATACTCTCTGGGAAGTAAGAATACTTTGTGGAAACTAAAAATAGCAAAGTATATTGCCTTAAAAACAAAACCGAAGTTCAAGCACATTCCTTGTGTTCTTTGTTGTATCTTGAAGGTACCTGAGTTTTCTTCAGCTGCCCTTGACTCAGAGAAAGTTTTGTCGAAGTTGCCAGCAGTTGCTGTTACCTGTGGATTGGGAGGAGCACAGTGAACACGAGCTGCTCTCTGACATCTCCATCTCTCAGCTGCGACAGCCCAGTCGGCTGCTCTACCCACTGGAGAACAAGAAGACACACGCCCAGTACCTGTTTGCTGATAGGAGCTGCCAGTTTCTGGCCAACCTCCTCGCTACCCTGGGATTCAGAAGAGTATTGTGTGTGGGAACACCCAGGTATGGTCCACTTTGAAAAGGTCTCCGCTCAGCACTACTTTCTGCTTACAAACATTTTATGAAGCAGTTCTGTGCTGTGTGTAGAGTGAGACGTGAAGCTCTGGGTGTCAGAGGAGGTAGAAAGCCTGGCTCCTCAAAGAGTTTGCAGCCCATATTATATTCCATTTGAGAGAAGCCTTGATGTAGGGTGATGCTCTCTGATCTGAGATTGAAATTTTTTATGTTAGATTTTTCTGTTAAATTCTGCCCTTTAAAAAATATCTGCAAAATTAAACTGGGCCAGATTCTTTGCAGTGTTTTATTTAAATATCTGAGACGGGAGAGGAACAGCAATGGGTTGTCGCTGATTGTCTGTGGCATTTGTAGTAAATGACATTTATTCTCGTTACTTGCTCCAGGCTACACGAGCAGATCAGGCTGGCAGCACCAGGTGAGAAGTCCAACATGAAAAGCCTTTTATTGGATATCGATTTTCGGTAGGTTTATAATATAATATTTCTTCTTTATTGTCTCATTTCTTTCTGTGTTTTTCTCTTCTTAACTATTTGTAACCTGTCACACTCTTTAATTAACATTCAGTAGTTGTAGGTTGTGAACACCTTGTCGTTCATGTAAAGTCAACATGCAGCCTTTGGGATCTCAAAAAAGCTGGCAGTTGATCTCCTTTTTTTGCTACTGTGTATCACAGATTCTCTTCTGAATGTGTCTCCTTGTATGTGACTTAGAGTTAGAGATGATTCCTAGTAAATGCAGTCTTTTCTAATGTACTCATACTTCCAGGTAAACTGAACTGCCTCATTTGTGGTAAGATTGTTGGGACTTTGTTTCATCTTCAAATCTTGGTCATGTGATAAGATGTTTTAAAAATACTGTCTTACCAGATGATGTGCACACTGTTTCCCAGATGCAGCCAGCAGTGTGGGGGCGTGCTAACTTGGAATAGACAGGTCTTGGGCTGAGGGTTTGAAAGTAGGTATGTTTCTGGGAGATAGCTAGGTGTGAGAACTGGATGGCACCTCTCCTGTTGAGATGCACCTTCAGTGCTGTCTTACAGTGTAAATAGTACAAGCATTTATCCCCTGCCTGAGTGTGCAGTTGAAATGTTCCTCTTAGTGTTAGGATTTCTGGCCCGTGATAGCTGCCTGGTAAATGCCTTATTTCTTTTTTTTTTTTTTTTAAACTTTATTTATGTATTTATTTGCCTTGGTGTTTGCCTGGAACTGGAACTACAGACAGTTGTTAGCTGCCATGTGGGTGCTGGGAATCGAACCCGGGTCCTCTGGAAGAGCAGATGGTGCTCTTAACCGCTGAGCCATCTCTCCAGCCCCTTATTTCAACATGGTGGCCTCCAGAGCACACCCTTTCATCCATATGCAAGACCAGGTGAGACTGAATTGAACCTAGGTCTTCTGAAAGAATAGTCAGTGCTCTTACCCACTGACCCATCTCCCTAGCCCCTAAAGCAGATGCTTAAAGCGTAAAATACCACATTAACAGCACAGCTTTGGGGCTGGGAAGATGGTGCAGGGGGTAAAGAATGGGGAATGGGGAGGTACGAATCCCTCGTTGACAGAACTTGTCTGTGTTTAGCAGGAGCAAACCCTCCCAAAGTGGTAATACAGATTTCCTTTATAAAGATCTATTTAAAATTGTGTCTGTGTGTGGGTATGTGCATGTGAGTGCAGGTGCTCTCAGAGGCTCAAAGAGGTCATCGTTGGACCTCAGGGCTGGTGTCGGTGGTTATGAACCACCTGATGTGGGGCTGGGAACTGAACTTGGGGCTTCTATAAGAGCAGTATGCATTTTAAAATTGAGATGTAATTATCATCTACCAGTTTGGGGTGTGCGTTTCACTGGTTTCCAGTATGTGTTCAGTATGTTGTGCAGACTTCTCACCATCTACTCTCAGAACATTTTATCTATTTCTTTATTCGGGGGGTGGGGGGGGTGGGGGGGTTTGATACAGAGTCTTGTATAGTCCTCTGTGATCTTGAATGCGTTAGCCTTACACTCCCATCTACCTCTGAAGTGCTGGGATTACAGACGGGATCCACTGTGCTTCTGTTAGATCATTCCTGTCTCACAGAAAAGAAACCTCCTGGTCTCTGCTCCTGACAGCTATTTTCTGGCTCCTTGGGCTTGCCTGTTCTGGACATTTTTTACACATGGACCCATTCAATATGTGACCTCTTGTTGGGCTTCTTTTAGTTATGTTGTGTTTGCAAGGCTTATACAGTATAGTACACAACAGCATTTCCTTTCTTTTTGTGACTGTTTAATATCCATTGTATAGAGACGTCAAATTTCCTTTTTAAAATTATGTATTTCATTCTTTTCTAAAGTATCAGTCACTATAAATGCATTGTTTTATATGTAGAAGTTTTTTTTTTTTTAAGTTTTATTTCTTTATTATGTATACTGTATACAGAAGAAGGTACCAGATGTTATTATAGATGGTTGTGAGCCACCATGTGGTTGCTTGGAATTGAACTCAGGACCTCTGGAAGAACAGTCAGTGCTCTTAACCTCTGAGCCATCTCTCCAGTCCCTGTGTAGAAATTTAACTTTGGAATTTTTATCATGTATCAACAGTGCCTAGTATTTTTTTTTTATTTTTATTTTTTTTTAGTTCTTGGGATGTGTCAGATGATGTATAACACCTTCTTCATAACAGCCCTATACTACAGGTGGTACAATCATTCCTGTCTTCCAGATGAAAAAAAAATGAAATACAAAGAAGTGAAGTGACTTAGCCAAATTCTTAGTTTGTCAGTGACCAAGCCAGAATTCAAAGCCAGGCATTCTCAAGTTCAAGTGGAACTACTTGTCCTTCTGAATTTGTAGATCAGCCTTTCTTAGCGGCCCCTTTCTCCTATGCCAGCCTTCTGTCCAATCCTCTTACTATCTTGCCTTGTTCCGTGAAAGTTTTCATGTGAACCAGTATCTTTTACCAAGTTAATTATGTATCCAGAATGAGACACTCTTATTGGATACAAGCACTTCATTGGTGTCTCAGCAACCTATTTATATGAAAGCACTTTTTGCTTCATATTATTGAAGGCCAGGTCATCTCCAGCTTTACTCCAGTCACTGTCTGGGCTTCACACTATGTTTTTAGACTTCTGTCATCAGTGGGTATCTTGAACTCCCTCTGCACTGCACGGGACTTGTGTGGCAGCAGTGTTAGACTTACCTTGCCCTGCTGCCCTGCAGTAGAAAAAGGTGCTCTCTCCTGAGAGCCTTGCTGCAGAGCTCCAGAGAGTGCTCTCATTAGCTTGATGGAGCCATGTGCCAATTCCCATCCTAGAAGCTACCAGTGTGGGCAGTCCTGACCAGGCAGATGGCATATACTCTGTACAGGATGGGAACACAGCTAAGAGGGGGAGATAGAAGTCTACTGAGAGAAAGCTGATGTGTGTAACCGAATCAGTCAAGACAGGGGCAGTAGGGTACTTCAGGTGTTTTTTTTTTTTTTTTTTAATTAAGATGTATTTCACACAAACAAAACAATGCTCCCCGGTATGGTACCACATCATTGTCTTGGAAAAGAAACACTCTCCCAGTGAGCATTCACTCCCTGCCCCCAGGGCCATCACTTTCTCCCCTCTTTATGGTTTTCCCTGTTCCAATATCTCCACACATGGGTGGGGGGGTCATAGAGTAGACAACCTTTCAGGTTCTGGTTATGTGGGAGCATGTACCAGTACACCTCTTTTGTGTGGATAAGTAATATTGCAAAGAGTGGATTATGCATGTTTTACTTATTCTGTATTTTTTCCAATGACCTGTGTATTAAAGACTTGCTCCCAGTGTCCCCCAGTTGTGGGGTAGTAGAACCGTTAGGGTTGGTTGGGACCTGATAGGAGGCTTTTGATGGGAGGGTATGCACTTGGAAGGTAATTCTCATAGGTCACATTGGTAGCTCCCATCAGAAACACTGGTAGCTGGGCCTGATGGTTTATGTCTATCTATAATCCTACCACTTTAGAGGCTGAATCAGGAGGATTGCCACAAGTTCAAGGAACTCAGTTTCCTGCTGCCCCATGAGAGGCCTGTTAAGGCTGTACAAGTACCTCAATGTTGGGCAATGTTTTCTGTTGTGGGCTAAAGATAGTGGGGGCTGAGTGATGTGGTTAACATTTGCTAAGATGGTTTCTATAGGCTTTAATTTTAGCATGAAAGATGTGAGACTCTATTTGGCAAACTTTTATCCAAATAAAGTTAGAGCAAAAAATGAATTTCTTAGGTTCATTTATGAAGTAATTTTATTCAGCTCTTGATTACATTTCCTGTGGAAGAGCATGCTTCACACTTGGTGACTGACTCTCATTTACAGAGAATGAATGGCCAAATTAAGCGAATGTCCTTTTGAGCGGTTTTCAAGTGCATGCTTTTCTGATTGGTTTTGTTTGTCTTGTTCAGTGAAGAGAATAATTCTTTGTGGCCAATTTCATTTTAAGAGGGCAATGTTGAGTTGTTTTTTTATATATAATTTAAAGTACGAATAAGTATGTTCCCTTGTTTATGTTCTGTGGAAATGTACAACTGACATCTTGGCCTTTCCCTCTCACTCTGCAGACTGCTGCCCAGAATGCTCTGGACAGCTGTGCTGTGCTGTGTGGAGTTTATGTAAATCAAATCCTGTTTTTAATTTTTAAAAGTGACTCTTCCTTTGTGAAGCAATGAAAAAGAGACTAAATTAAAAGCAGATTGTGTTTTCCTTTTTTAAAAGACAGAACATCTGCAAATGATAGTCAGCCCATATCTATCTGTACTAGTATTAATTAAAAATAAAAAGTTGAGTACAGTAGTATATGTGTATAATCCTATCACATAGGAGCCCGAAGCAGGCAGATCGTGGTGAGTTCAAGGCTAGCCTGGACTACAGTGAGGTCCAGGGCAGCCTGATTTACAGAATGTCATCCTGTCTCAGAAGATAAAAACAAACAAACAAGACCCTTGCAGGGGGAAAAAACCCTTGGGATTTAATTAAATGGGAGGATATGTTTGTTTACGGATGGTCATTGTCTTGCCCCACAGTTTGTGCTGTGTTCCTAAGGTGCCTAAGCCTTTATTTACTTCTTCAGTACAAATTAATATTTTATGAAACCAGCAGATATGCTGACTGCATCTTTAGTAATATTAAGAATGATGAGCAGCTGTTATTCTCTTTCCACAGAGCAAGGAGAATGGGTTTAGATTATGATACAGTGAATAAAGACATTATGTTCTAGTATTGGCATCATTAAGAAAAAAGCTAATATTTATTAAAGTAAATGCACACTTTATTTATTGTGTACTGAGTATTGTATTGAATTGCTCTGTGAAGTCCTGGGAAACTTGTTTTTCCCATTGTGTTGATGAAGAAGCTGAGGCTGGGAAAGGCTGACTGTACCCCCCTCCCCACAGTCAGGAGAGTCAGGAGGGGCCGAGCCGGGGCACCGTGCTGTAAGAAACTCTCACCCTCCCTGCCCAGCCCCTACACACAGCACTGTCACTAACACAGGTTTTTCGAGAGGTTGCAGGCTTCATTCTTGACTTTCATATTTTTATTTTTTCAATCCTTCCAACAAGGATGGCATGGTCCAAAAGTGAATTATTTATAATAAGATAGAAAAAGCTCAAGATTTTTTTGAAGTATCCAGAGTTTCTGTGTGAAAAACTCAGGAAACGGCAATGAAGACAGCAAGGTCTAGGGACATGAATGAGGAAGGTTAGGTCTCCTGCATAACTAAGGAACTGTAAACTTAAGCCATCACGCATTATGAGATTCACTTAGCAATGATTCATTTTTTGATGGCATTTTAAAGTAATGGCTAGAATAGAATAATTTATTCAGTAATAGATATGCTTCTCTCCTGGTACAAATTCAGCCAACACTAAATGTTCATACTTCTTTCAATATTATATTGAGAAACATTTTATTAAACTAATTTTCATTAGACAAGGAAAACTTTTGCATTGAGTGCTTGTTTGTTGTTGTTATTAATCACAGGAGAACTAATAGCTCACTTTTGAGCAAAAGTGTTGATTTAGTATTTTCCTTAACCATGAGGGACTGGAGAGATGGCTTAGAAAAACACTGCTATTCTGGAGAGGACCCACAGCAGGCACCTCACAGATACCTCACAGACACGCTCTGCAGGCATCTTGCACTCATGTACACAAACCCACACATACACACACACATGTACACATAATTAAAAATAAGAACAGGATCTTAAACTGCTAACTGGGAGAGACATATGATTCCACTGCAGACTTATGTTGTATATATAGTATATCCAGCCTAGTTGTTGATGTGTGCTGTGCTGGGCATGTGTCTTTTGTTTGCTGGTTTATGGTACAGGGAGTTGATCATAGGATCTTGGGAATATTAATTAGGCAGTACTCTATCACTGAGCTCTGTTCTCAGCTCTTACTTCTTACTTCAGACAGGGTCTCACCAGGTTGCCCTTGAACTCACTCTGTAGCTCAGGCTGCCTTTGACCTTGCAATCTTCCTTAAAAGCCTGTACCGTCAGCCTACTTGGAACCTGTATCTTTTATGTATCATTATTGTTTGGTTTTGCCACTGGCCTACTTGGGAAAATGAATTCAATGTGTTCTGCTACAGATTCACTTAGATTTTTGTTAGGTATTCTTTATTTTTTAAAAAAAACTAAAGGATGATGAAATTTATTTAATAAAAATGTGGTTTTGGAGTTTAAAAATATGGTTTAGTGTTTGTTTATTTACTGTATTATGAGCCTGGACACAACACTTGGTAATTAATTATTTTACAGATATTCACAGTTTTACCTGGAAGATAGCTTTTGCCGCTATAACATGTTTAATCATCATTTCTTTGATGGAAAGGTAAGACTTACGACCACCATCTCTTTCTTCTGTTACTGTCGATTAACAAATTCAAAAGTACCTTTTTGTTATTGTTATTTTTAAATTATTTTTTTAGTGTATTTTTTCTGTTTTGTGTAGCGGTGCTGGGGATTGAGTTTACAGCCTCATGTGTGCTAGGCAAGCGCTCTGCCACTGGGTTATGTCCGTCTCCTTCACTGGTTATTTATTGAGCAACTAGAAGGGAATCTTTGCTCTGTTTTCATTGTTTTCCTTCAGACAGGGTCTCACTGTATAGTCTGCCTCGCCTGTCACTCACCATGTACAATAGGTTAGCTTGGCCTTGGACTAAGGGCATCAGTCTTCCCACCTCTGCCTTTTAAGTGCTGGAATTATACCTGTGCCCCACACTCAGCAAGGCTAACCTTTCCTACCTCATCTGGCCTGTCCTGAGCCTTGCTGTTGATGTTTAGGATGCATGGCGTACACCTTCAGCTAGTCCAGGGACCCCACCACAGGGACTGGCCACTGCTGTTTTCCTGGCTTCTTTGCTTTGAGGACTTTTGATGACTTTCAGAGTTCTGTTTCAAGTCCCTTCCTCCAGCCTCCCCTGAGCCCCCAGCACAGGTACATTCTCCTTTGTCTCTGCTGTACTGTAATCAAATGCATATTTCAGGCAGGGACTATATGCGAACTATGTACCTTTCTCTTGCTTTTCCGTGAACCTAAAGTTGTTATTTAAAAAAAAAAAAAAAAAAGAGCTGAGTGTGCTGGCTCACACCTTTAATCCCAGCATTCATAAGGCAGAGACAGGCAGATCTCTGAGTTTGAAACCAACCTGGTCTACATAGCAAGTTCCAAGTAGCCAAGGCTACAAACCAAAATAAATAAATAAATTTAAACAAACAAAAAAGCTCTAATAAAGAGGAATGTTGCTTAGGAGAAAGGAAGTAGTTTTCTTTTTTTAAAAAAAAATATTTATTCATTTATTATGTATACAATATACAGAAGAGGGCACCAGATCTCATCATAGATGGTTGTGAGCCACCATGTGGTTGTTGGGAATTGAACTCAGGACCTGTGGAAGAACAGTCTGTGCTCTTAACCTCTGAGCCATCTCTCCAGCCTGGAAGCAGTTTTCAAGGTGATGTTTCTAACATCATTGAGGAGAAACGGATCATACTAACCTACATGCTGTTCCTAGCTGGAGCTCTCGTTCATTAGTCAGATTAGTCAAATTTGTCCTCCAGTCAAATCTGTAACTAACCAAATAGTCACACTCGACAGGAGGTTGTTCAGACATGTTTGAAAATTATCAACAGTTTGAGGCATCCCTGGAGGCATATTATCAGTCGTTTTAAAACTGGTACTCATGCTTAACTTTGTATATTAGCTAATGATGGTGTGAAAAACCAAACAAGAGGAAGAGAGAGCTTTCAGGAAGTGAACATAATGCTAAGTTATTGGTTAGGGTTGAAACTGAGTCTTTTGATGTGGTGAACATAATTTTTCATCCAATGGGATTGTTTGCCATGGGGTGTATCTCGGCCATGAGAGCCACCAAAACCAAGGATGAGATGAACAGCAGTTAGAAGTAGGTGTGTGCCACTGTTTCCTAAGGGGTATCAGTTGAAATGCCTGCATTTGGGAGATGATTAGGTCCCTGTAGAGGAGGAGAGCTGAAGCCACCTGGCAGTGGATGAGACAGCATTTCTCAGCTAGAATAGTAGAGGGAAGGAGGCAGGGATAGACTCTGCAGCCATACCCAGAAGGAAGTCAAGGCCAGCTTGCTCTGTGGACTTGTGAAGAATGTAGGGCAGGGTGACGAGTGAGGCTTAGAAGTGCTGTGTTGGTGTGGCTGGTGGAGGTATTGATGTGGGGTGTATGGAGGTGTGAGGTTGGGGTAATGAAGAAGGAAATGGGTTTGCATTTAGTGGGCTAGGTAAAGTTCCATGTAACTTTAAGAGCTTGTGCTTTTTGAATACTGAAGGCGTCGATTTTCAAACTACTTCCAAGTCAGTAGACTAGTGATATTTGATAGATGCATCTCTGTTAACTGCACTCAGAGCAGAAACTGGTATGTCTCCTGGCTGTTAGTTTGGCAGCTCCTGGAAACACTAGCAGCCTGATGGGAAAGTGTGTTACTGGCACAGTTTCCAGGACCAGATGGGTTTGTCATTTGTAGACTTCCTTTATTTACTTGCTGTGCATGCTCAAACATGTCTGCTGCTTCCCTAATCCTCAGAAGTGTGTGCATGCTTCCTGCTGACTCGAAGCAGTTATTAAGCTGCACCTGTGGCAGTAGACAAGACAGACGGCGGAAACCACAGCCAGTGTCCTCAAGGCTCAGCACTACCTCTGCTTCTGTTTGTTGAATTGAATGTGTAGGTTGTTTTCACGGGTGATGGCCTTTTCTTTTTTGGGTTACTAAATTTAGTTTTTTAATTTAACTATTTGAAATGTGTAGTTGTCTGATAGTGATGGTATTTGAATTTGCAATTTAAAAACCTGCTTATCCAGGAGCCCAAAGATAAAATCTGATGTGGGTGACTAAGAGAGACTTTGGATGTCACTGAGGGACTCTGCAGTGGCAGGGTGACTTGGTGACGTTCCCAGTCCTGAGAGAGACCAAGCTTAATGCATTCTCCCAATAAGATAAAGGGCTGTTCTCTTGTTCTAATTTAGAAATGTTTTATTTGTTACAGGCTGCCCTTGAAGTGTGCAGGGCATTCTTAGAGGAAGAGGAAGGTGAAGGAGTTATTATAGTGACAGACCCTCCTTTTGGCGGCTTGGTTGAACCACTGGCTATTACATTCAAGAAGTTAATTGCTATGTGGAAAGAAGGTCAAAGCCAAGGTGCCTTTATTTATTTATTTGTTTGTTTATTTTAGATTACTGCAAAATGAACATGTGTTTATGTATCTGCTTCCTGTCAATACTAGTCAAGCCCAGCACTGGAATATACAGCTCTCTTGGGCTCTTTTTAAAAGCTTGTTGATTTGATCATGACAGACTTCATGATCATGGGACACATCCTCTTACCCTACTCATGTTTTTAAAATGGCTTCTCAGTAACATGGTGGAATGATTCTGGAGCATCCTGAAGCCCAACAGTGAGCTGCTGTCATTTGTTCAAAGAGCGCTCAGTGAGTGGCTGCTGTGGACAGGTGCTGTGGAGATGCTAAGAATAGATCAGTGAGCTCTGTGGCCCTTACATTTCCTGTCCCTAAATCTTTCTACTGCTGTAATAAAGTCCTTGACCAGAAGCAACCTGGACAGGAAAGGGTTTTGGCTTACATGTCGTGAATCATATTCCCGTGAGGGAAGCCAAAGCAGGAACCTAGAAGTGGGAGCTGATGCAGAGGCCGTGGAGGAGCGTTGCCACCTTCCCCATGGCTTGCTCAGCCTGCTTTCTTATACATCCCAGGACCATGAGCCCAGGAGTGACACTGTCCCCATGGTATGGGACCTCCCCTGTCAATGTGGAAAATATCAACCAGGAAAATACCCCATCGGCCAATCTTACGGAGACATTTGCTCAACTGTGGTTTCTTCTTCCCAAATGATGTTAGCTTATGCCAAGTTGACAGAAAAACTAACCAGAACATTATTCAACCTCAGACCAGATCCTTGTTTTTGCCATGACTCATGTGGAGGCTGGACACTCAGTAGAGTAGTGGCGGTCAATAGTAATAGGACACAGATTCCCAGCTCCCAAGATGGGTCAGTGAGCAGGGCAAATTTCCCAAGTTCACGTGTCTTAAGACTTCAGTGACAGTCATTTATTTATCTCATTAGTCAGGTTTTAGATGCAGCTTCAAACCTGTGAGCTGATAAACTATACAAGTGTCCAGGGGCATGTGGTCAGGCCTCTCCACTAAGTTAACTGTCTAAGTGGTGTGCTTGAGAGACAGAATGTAGAGGACTTCTGGAACACGGCTTGTTAAATATCATTTATTATTTGCTGCTTTTAAGATCACTAATCAGAGCAATAAAGTCTGTACATTGTTTTATATATGCAGTATTTCCATTAACCTTTGGGAAAGGTCAAGGTGGAATGGCACTATTGTAAGCATTCTCTTTCTGTATGATAGACACATGTATTAGACAATTGAAATTTCTGCTGTAAACTCTAGTTTTGTTTTTAGAATCAATTTATTTCCTTTTATTTATCTATTTTTATTTATCTTTTTCTGTGTAACCCATTAGATGACAATCACAAAGAACTGCCCATTTTCTGGATTTTCCCCTATTTTTTTGAGTCACGGATTTGCCAGTTCTTTCCAAGCTTCCACATGCTGGATTACCAGGTACAGTAACACCCTGTGTCCTTTCCACACACTGGATTACCAGGTACAGTAACACCCTGTGTCCTTTCCACATGCTGGATTACCAGGTACAGTAACACCCTGTCTCCTGCCATGTTGGGGAATGGATATGCTGCTGGAACATTCTGATCAAACTAGCCTTTGATTTAGTAAAGTATTTTGAATTGTATCAACAACTAAATTATATTGTATATAGGCTAGTCTCTGGCTCTTAATGTTTGCAACTTAGGGTATTTGCTAAGACTACAGATTCTTAAGTGTACACACTCAAAACAAAACAACTTTGTCAAACAAAATCAGAGACTAAAACCCTAAGAGAAAATACTTCCTCAAGTGTCCTAGGTGATTGTGGAGCACAGATAGGTGTTTAGATCAACTGATCTATTCTTTCATCAGCACCAGCCCCCAGGACCATAATGTGAACATTGCTCTGCTCTGTTCGCAGGTTAGAGGAAAGTAAACCGCCTTTCCTGGTTGGTGGAAAGTCATATGTCCTTTCTGTGTGTCACTCAAGGATGTTGAGAGCTTTAAAGGGTCATGCTATGCTACCAGTAGTGGGGCATCTAAAGAAGCAGAGGTGGCTGTGTGAGTGTGCTGGCCCACTGAAGCGAGCATCCCTCTTGGCACTGCCATAGTTTAAATACAGGCCAAGGCCTAGGTAGTTCCACTTATTTCTTTCCTTGGGTTCTAAAGCTAACCTTGTCACCATTACTCAGTGTGGTCATCAAGTTAGTACTGCTGCTTCTTTTTGCAAAGGTATTTTTCCTTTTGAGTTTCTGAATAATTGGCTGACTAAAGCTTTCCAGCCATTAAATTGTAAATGTCTTTACCCAACTGTTGCAAGGTGGTCCTCATCTGAAAGGTGTATGACATTGTGAAGATGATGTTGAAGGGATGATGGTAACGCCTGCCACCACAGAGAGCAAAGGCTATAAGGTTTTTAACTTCATTTTCCTTGTTTTCAGTGCTAAGAATCAAACATTTTCAATCAGTTTTAAAAGACTTTTTGGAATTCTTCTCTGTTCTTAGAAGTATGTATTTTTAAAGGTGGCTACAGAATCTTTATTTAATAATTTCTAATTATTTTCTTTTTTTAAAAAAAACTTTATTTATTTATTTGCCTTGTTGTTTGCCTGGAACTGGAACTACAGACAGTTGTGAGCTGCCATGTGGGTGCTGGGAATCGAACCCGGGTCCTTTGGAAGAGCAGACGGTGCTCTTAACCGCTGAGCCATCTCTCCAGCCCCTCTAATTATTTTCTTAACTGAGCTGTCATTTCCTTCTTCCTGATGTTTCTTCTGCCTTTAAGGTACTATAAATAAAACTGTTGTAAGCATTTCTAATGCATAGCTTCCATAGTATAGATTTTGAAAACTGGATTATTTTCTCAGGTGTGATGGACATTTCTATGGCTCTTGAGCCATATTAACATGGTCCTTTCCAAAAGTAGATAGTTTAAGCCATTTCAACCTTGACTTCTAGGTAAAATATAGCCTGCATCGTGATTCCCGCCACAGCCGTTTACCCCCTTTTTCAAGCTTGCAGGGTTTTGTTTTTTACTTGAGGGAGGGCTGCTTGTAGAACTGACATTTGCAATGCAGATACAGCTGACTTAATCTAAAGATTTTTACTAACTACACTGGTTCCAGTCTGTGTCCCTGCTGCCTTGGGAAGAAGTGGTGCCCTAGTGTGATGGTTGGCACACGGTAAGTGCCCACATATCTCAAGAGAATGGAGGAAAAAGAGCACAGACTCCAGCATTGAGATGACCCGATGTCAGTTTTGGCTCAGCTGCTTGGCTGAAGCTCTCCTGTCTGTTCATGAATATGACGGTAGCAGTAGTTGTAGTATGACTGCGATAACAGATAGGGCTCATGAGGGAACGTAGACAGGTGTAACTGGTTGCCACACTTGGAGAGACACACTATTGACAGCATGGTCAGTGTTTGGTAGTCCTGAGGTAAGCTGAACTTTTTCTCAGCTTTTTTTCTTTTTTTCTTTTTTTTAAATCTGAGAACCTAAGATTGGATAGTACAGGTCTCCTAGAAGATGGTCGTATCTGCATACAGAGAAGTGGCAAGAATTCAAGATGGTCATGGGGCAAAAGAAGGCAGCTTTTTAATAGGGCAGGCTAATGATGTTAATGTAGACTTGCCATTTACATGTCACTTTCTTAGGCTGCCTGTGTCATTAGGAAAGGGATGTAGGGAATAGACAGCCTAAGCTTCTTGGAAATAATTGTAGAGTTCACTATGTTACTGAAAAAAAAAAAAAAAAAAAAAAAGTTCAGGGTAGATCATGTGTATCTGGCCAGGAGCAAAGCAGTGTTTTAGATAAAACAAAAGCCAACCACTGAGAAGAAGCATAAGATCTGTATGACAAAACATAGCATGCCTGAGGTCTCAGGTTCAATCTCCAGTACTGTACACAAATCTAAATAAAACAAAAACTGCACGTCCCTTTGCCCTCCATTAGAGATCTTTTCACATAACTCTAGCTCAAGCCATCACCAAAACCACAAAAAGACTCCAAGTTACAACACAGTAAGGAAGGAAGGAAGGAAGGAAGGAAGGAAGGAAGAGGTCTCTGCCTGTGCACCTGTAAAGTAAATGCCTAGATTAGCAGAGAAATGGCAGACAGGCTTCCCTCACAGTGCTGAGCCTGACAATCCTCTGTAGTGACTTCCTAGAAGATCTGAGAATGCCAGGCTCATGTGGCAAACTGACAGGATTGATTGGTGATGTCTGCTACAGGATGGAGGTCCAGGAGCTGGGTCAGGGAGTGGCAGTGATCACGTGATATCACAACCCAGTGGGAGGGTTTCACTTCTCAGCCCTCCTGGAATGCTCTCTTGTGTCTCTTCATTTCTTAACATGAAACACATCTAGCATGATCAAAGCGGAGCTGTTTGCTTGTCAGAGCTAGCCTTTTTATAGTCAGCCTTACCGGAAACCTTTTCTAGCTTAGCTTTACAGTAGAAAAAGATACTGTGATAGGAATTTTGAGAAATTATTGAATATTAAAATATGTTAACTTGGGTATGCCTTTAATCCCAGTGCTCGAAAGGAAAAGACAGGCAGATCTCTGTGAGTTCAAGGTCAGCATCATCTACATAGTGAGTTCCAGGACAGCCAGAGCTACATAGTGAGAGCCTATCTCAAAAAACCAGAAACCAAAAAAACAATGAAGTTCTTGAAACTCAGTGAATAAAGACTTTGTAGGTATTGATTAAAAAGCAGGATAAGGTCTATGTGGGAATTTCAAGTGGGGTTTGAAGGGTGTGAGGTTATGACTCCAAGGCTGACTAGGGGAAGCTGGTTGGTAGAGCAGAGGTGAGGTCTTGAGACCTTAGTGAAACTACACAGGGAGTTGTGCAAAAGCGAGTGTGGCCTGGCATAGTGCTTGGCACGTAGTAGGTACAAAATCAGTGCTCTGAGCCTCAGTGTTCCATGCAACCACTCTCAGGCTCATGCGGCAGGAGGCATTTGCGTATGGCTCAAATTAAAAGTTGAGAATTGCAGAGATTCTGTGCTTTCCCTCATTTCTATACAGTACTTCATCACATTAATCAGTTCTGTGGGAGAAATTTTCTGTTTGAAAATGCCTCTCATCATCATTGTGAGTGAGATGTCAGGGATAATGATGGGAACATGGTGGATCAGCTCTAACACTAGCGATAGGCAATTTGCAAAATTGTGTTTGCTTTACAGCCCTTCCACGGGAGGTTTATTTGTGTGGATGAAGCTATGAAATATGGATGTATGTTAGAGGTACATTAATTTACTCTAGCAGCATGCGTTTTACATACCATATGTTTATAGTTAATTAGCACAACAAACCCGCATTTAAAAATAATAATAATCTCAATTAGGTTATGCAAAATCGAGCAATCAGCCACCTTCCTGACACATGCATTCTCCAGCTCCTTGGGAAACCATGGAGAAACTGCCCCCTCCATCTGCTGTTGGAGTGCACAGAGCATCCCACGCAGTAGAAGTCTCCCACACTGGAGTTCTCCAGCGTTTGAAAGTTTTCATAAGATTCTCTTGGGAAGAATGGTTTTTCTTGTGACACTTGTAAGTTTGCATGCAAAATACCTTGTGTTGAATTTAATAAGGGACCCCATATATTCAAGTCCACACAGGAGAAACATTATAAATTTAAATCTCTTTAAAAGAAAACTACTTTAACTACTATTTTAGGTTGATTTTTTAAGTGAAATTTATTTTTGTGTCTTGCCTCTAGTAGGTAACATATATTCATAGGATTTTGAAAGTTGGAAAGAAATGTATGTATTGGTAACCTGGGCTGACTTCCTAATGCAATAATCCTCTCTGGGAAATTCCTGACAAGCAGTCATCTAGCTTCACTCAGATGCTTTCGGGGCACAGGGTCCCACAGCCTTACAAGGCAACTCAATTGATTTAATAGCTCTAATTGTTAGAGAATTTTCTCATATTGAGATAAAATATGCTCCCCATTAACTTGTAACCATTGCTCCTGGTGCTGTCCTTTGAGGCAATAAAGGATAGGTCTCATTTCTATTCCATATGATAGCCTTCAGTTATGAACTGGCTGTCAGTTCCTCCCAGTCCCAGTGAAGAAACACCCCCAATTTGTTAAACTATAAGTCTTATTCATTGCTATTATTTTCAGTAGAAATAGCTGGTTTTATCAGTGTCTCTCTTAAAATGTGGGGGCTGAATACAGGGCTGCAAATGGGATCTCACTCAGTCTTCCCTTGTTGAGACACTGCCCATATAAGGGGCTCCTACCAGCCTACATGGACTAGCAGAGGCATAGCCCCATAGCCGAGGCCGCCTCTGCTGGCAGCCAGTCAGAAACCCTTGGGGCCTTCCCTTAACTCATCTTCTTAGCTTTTGCTCACTGCTGAAGCTTGTTAGTGAGCCTTAGGGAGCACATTTACTTGTAAATCTGGTAACACTTGAGTTAAACCAGAGTTGTGGAGAGACACAGCAGTCTGCCTTCAAAAGCCTTACCCTTGACAGTTTGAAGAATGGAGAATAAATGACTATTGACTATTCTGCCCTAACTGAAACTTCTTTTTTGGTATTTCTTTTTTAAAGATTTATTTATTTTTATATATACAAGTACTCTATCTGCATGTACGCCTCTATGCCAGAAGGGGACATCATTTTCCATTAGAGATGTTTGTGATCCACCATGTGGTTGCTGGGAATTGAACTCAGGAGCTCTGGAAGATCCAGCCAGTGCTTTTAACGTATCTGAACTATTTTGCCAACCCCCTCCCCCTTTCTCTCTTTCTGTGTGTGTCTCTCCTTCCTTCCTTCCTTCCTTCCTTCCTTCCTTCCTTCCTTCCTTCCTTTTCTCCCTCTCTCGTTTGTTTGTTTGCTTGTTTATTTGTTTTATTTTTACTTGGCCCTAGACTTGGAGAGAGAGTGTGTGTGTGTGTGTGTGTGTGTGTGTGTGTGTGTGTGTGTGTGTGTGTATGTGTGTGCATGTGTGTGCGTGCGCTCCAGAGCAGTTACGAAGCTGCCTAGGGGCTTGAAAGGTTCAGGTGGAGGTCCTGACTCTGGTTGGTGCAGAGCAGAAGAGGAAGCCCCCTTGGGAGGTGAGACCTCCTAATCATGCTTGAAAATGAGCCACTCAAAGAGATACTTGTTCAGAGATGGCTGAGTCCTGGCCAGCCTGTGGTGGTTGGTCAGGTGGGGTTGTCCATCTTCTTCATGAGCTTTACCTCCTCATCCACGAAGTGAGTTTCCCAGAGGTGAGAGTCTGTGTAGGCAGAACCCAGGAAATGAAGATCCAAGAGGACCTGATTCAAGTTCTTTTCTGGGTCCAAGGCAGTTTCCGTGGCCTCATCTTGAGATGGCTGCTGCACATTGGAAAAGTGTACCCTCATGATTGTTCTGCAACTTGAGGAGGTGCCTTCATGCTTCTCCTTGGTCAATTCGTGGAAGAAGTGGTCTGCACCCTCCAGAGCCATGTCATCTTGATAAAATAGTAGCCTGGAGAGAGGTATGGGTAGGAGGCCCAGGGATGCCGTGACCATGGATGGAATAATTCTGATGAATCTGGGGATTCACAGAGATGGTGCTGGCTGGCCATAGGAGCTGAAGCAGTGAGGAGATGGTCCAGAGGCAAGTGGAAGACTGAAAGGCAGCTGGAAGCTAACGAACAGGGAGTCCCTGGCTCTGTTCTATCCACACACTGTTGAGACAAGACACAGATCTATGAAACCTCAGAGCACTGCTCTCTAAATGGAACTTTACATGTATTCTTTAAATGTGTTCTTTTGAGAATCTTGTACAATGTATTTGGGCCATAACCACTCTTGTCCTTTCCCTCTCTAACTCCCCTGGATCCCCTCAAGTAGGACATGTACATCAGCATCCTTAACCAATGTTTAGGAAACAGCATGGAAGAAGGAGTAAAAAGAATGTGAGAGTCTGAGGATGAGAAGTGTTGTGAAGGGCTGTTTTTCTGGACGTGATATGACGAAAGCATTCATGAACCCACAGAAGTTGTGATTAGCTGTAAAAGACCTGTCAGCATCCTACCGTGGATGGGAGGGTGGCTCATGAGGAGCCATTGGCAACTGATGGCTGCTGGAAGATGGGGAGTCATTTTTCTCCTGGGGTGTAGTTGCTGGTAGGGTGCCCATGCTGAATGATGACCTCACACCCATGCATATATGCAGGTAGTCTTAATTGGACTCAGAGGTGTGAGTGAGTGTGTGTGAAGGATTTGAAAGTGGGAGGAGGAAGCATTGGGTGGGGTGGAGTCAGAGGGAATGGAAAGGGAGTTTCCCTTTGGATAGGCTATGATCAAGATACATTGTATACATGTATGAATAAGAATACATTTTTAAAATTATTTAAAAAAAAGAAATTCACCTGTCTTGCTGTCATGATTTTCCTCCGTGTTTATGTTTCACTTATTATTTTTAAATACTTATTTTTATTATTTTATGTGAATTGGTGTTTTGCCTGCATGTATAACTGTGTAAGGTCAGATTTTGGAATTACAGACAGTTGTTAGCTGCCATGTGGATGCTGGGAATTGAACTCAGGTCCTCCGGAAGAACCGTCAGTACTCTTAACCACTGAGCCATCTCTCCAGCCTTGTGCTTCAGGGCATTCTTGGGGATGATCTCAAGCAGTGCTTCTCAACCTTGAGTGTCAGGAAGGGCTTTTCAGAGTGAGCTGCTGGACCTCACTCCCGGAGTTTCATATAGTAGGTGCTTGGTGGAGTAAACATTTGCATTTCTATCAGGACCCTGGTCATGTTGTGGTTGCTCAGACACTTTGAGTATTACTGAGCTAAAGGAAAACAGATTTAGTAGCTAGGTGGATTCACAACAGCCCAAAGGCCAAACTGAGTGTGTGTGAGTAATAGGCTGAAGGAAGATGGGATTTAGACTTGAGTATAAAACATGCTTATTGGCCTCTGACAGGATAATCAGCTGAAATGACAAGTTCGCATGTGGAGAGGAGGTGCTTGTGGGGAGCAGAAGCTCAGGTGGACTTTCCTTTCTTCATCTCCATCTTCCACCTTCTGCAAGACTCAGGACCAAGTGTTGACCCTCACAGCACCTCTTAGGTCAGGATCCATGACCACCTCTTACAGTTTAAAAACACCCACAAGGCTGACTGAGGTCATCTAACGAGTATGACAGCCATCATCTGACCCCTAACCTCTGAGAGGACAGATTGTGAGTGGAAGGCTAGACAGGGGATCACCCACAAGGCTGACTGAGGTCATCTAACAAGTATGACAGCCATCATCTGACCCCTAACCTCTAAGAGGACAGATTGTAAGCGGAAGGCTAGACAGGGCATGCACTTTGACTCGGTGAGTGACAAACATTTCCTCAAGGAAGTGCAACAGCTCAGTGACATCCTCAAACAAAGCATCAGAAATAAAGCTTCTCATTGTAAAAGACTTTGTTATGGAGCCTTTTAGATAAAAGTTAGAGCTGTTCCCATGACCTACCATCATTACTGTGTCCTAACACATCCTACTCTTGAAGTGAGATGCCACTGCCATGGAGGCCTCTCGAGGTTGGCTGAGTAAACTTGCTTTAAGGAGTTTCTAATTCACTACGTGCTTCAGCCTGTATCTTGGCATCAGTTTGTTTGTTTATTGGTTAAAGGGGCTCAGCGAATGTTGACTCATTTGAGTGAATTTTCTTTTTACTTTCTAGGTAGATTATGATAATCACACACTTTATAAACATGGAAAGACAGGTCGAAAACAGTCTCCAGTGCGAATTTTCACCAACATTCCACCCAACAAAATAATCCTTCCTACAGAAGAAGGATACAGGTGAGACCACTTTGAACTTCATGGGTCACTTGAAAATGCAATTCTCTGTGCCTAACAGTAAAATGCTTTTAGTATTGAGTCAGATGGTTCTTGTATTGCTTTTAGATTTGCTCTATAATTTCACATTGAATTGAATTCTGATTACCTCCAATTTTTGGAGCAAGTACCTTGTTTGCGTCTGTCTGTTCTGTGAATCTCAATGAACACATGCAGCTCATTTTTCTGTTTCTCTCTTTAGATTTTGCTCCCTCTGTCAGAGATACGTCTCTCTTGAGAATCAGCATTGTGTGCATTGTCATTCTTGCACATCCAAGGTACAGTTCTTTTATGTAGTACATTTTTATGTAAGTGTTTGTTGTATGTTAGTTTGGTAGTTTTATTCCTCTTAAAATGTTTTGTTGCCTGCCAGTGGTGGCACATGCCTTTGATTCCTGCAGTCAGATGGCAGAGGCAGGCAGATCTCTGTGACTTTAAGGCCAGCTTTGCCTGCAGAGTGAGTTTCAGGACAGCAAAGCTGTTCACAGAGAAACTCAGTCTGAAAAAAACAAAAAATACCAAAAAACAGTTTTGCTAATACAAATACGTAGGAATTTGTATGTAACTAATATATTAAGATTTAGAAGGTGCTAATACATATGGTTGCATGTAATTTATATGTATTAGCACCTTCTATATCTTAATACAGTAGTACCTTATTTCTAGTTATAGATTTAGTAGGCTTAACAACAGTCTTGTGTGGAAGGTGCATGTGTAGTACACACGTGGAGCAGAGGACTGCTTCCAGGAGACGGTTCTGTCCTTCCACCATGCAGGGACTGTGAGTCAAATTCAGGTCATCAGGCTTGGCAATGAATGCCTTTACTATGGATCCATTCCTGCAGCCCTAAAACAGGCTTCTTAAAGTTCTTAATTTCCTTCATCATTGTAAATAGCTATTTCAATCATTTTCATATGGCACTTACCAAGAGTGTTTCAAATAAGGCACTAAGTGCTGAATTCATACGTCTGTTAAGGGTAAAATTATGATGTTTCAAATCAAGCATTGGACCATTAGATACCATTGCTGTTCTGATTAAGTAATGATTAGTAACATGTTCTGTGCAGCTCTTATATGCTAGGCTTGTTCCTAAGAGCTTTGCATGGGTTAACACGTTTAGTCCTCAGAGAGGTGTGGGGGGGTGCCTCAGAACAAGAGACTTGTCTTCTGTTTATGGGTTTAGCTCTTGTGTTTTTCTCAAGAGCCTTTGTTTTTGAAAGCCTTTGTTTTTGCTGCACAGGGAAGCAGAAGGTACTAGGATTCCTATATGCTTCCTGCCCGATTCCTGGGCACAACCTTCTCTCATTAGTGTCTGGGATTGGAGTGTACTTTGGCTGACACGTGATGAGCCTACTCATTTTTTTTAGTTTTTTTATTATGGATAAAGTCACATTTTCTATCCGTGTATATCCTTATTCAAGGTCCCTTCCCCCTCCCACCTCCTCAGGTCACTCTCTCTTGTCCACATCTCCCCATCTCCTCCCCAGCATGGGCAGGAGGTCCCAAGGCCCCAATATTGCTCAGTTCAGCCTCCACTACTGGCAGATCCAGTTTCCTCCCCTCAACATCAAGACTGAGTCAGGTGTTCCTCTAGAGGGAGTGGGATCCAAGGTGTCAGTCCAAGGTGTTTCAGATCCCAAGCTGTTCATTGGTTGTTGTTTGTAGCTTGGACATGCTTTGCTTTTTTTTTTTTTTTTTTTTTTTTTAAGAGTCCACCAATGAGTGAGTACATCCCCCTGCTTATCTTTCTGGGTTTGAGATATCTCGCTCAGGAGGATATTCTCCAAATCCATCCATTTGCCTGCAAATTTTAGGATATCATTCTTTCTTACTTCTGAGTAGTACTCCATTGTGTAGATGTACCACAGTTTGTTAATCCATTCTTCAGTTGAGGGGCATCTAGGTTGTTTCCAGCTTCTTGCTATTAGGAATAATGCTGCTATGGACATAGTTGAGCTAGTGCCTTTGGAGTGTGACTGTGCATCTTTAGGATATATGCCTAGTGGTGGTATTGCTGGGTCCTTGGAGAGATTGATTCCCAGTTTTCTGAGAAACTACCATACTGCATTCCAGAGTGGCTGAACAAGCTTACACTCCCACCAACAATGTAGGAGTGTTCTCCTTGCTCCACATCCTCTCCAGCATAGGCTGTTATCTTTGCCAATCTGACAGGTGTAAGGTGATATCTCAAAGTTGTTTTGATTTGCATTTCTCTGATGGCTAAAGATGTTGAGCACTTTTTCAAGTGCCTTTCAGTCATTTGTAATTCTTCTGCTGAGAATTCCCTTTTTAGTTCTGAACCCCATTTTTTGATTGGGTTATTCAAGGTTTTGGAGCCCACTCATTCTTAATCCGGGTCCATCTTTCCTTTGAGGTTCACTTGGGTGCTGTGTGCTCTTTGAATAAGATGACTATGTGATGACCTACTCCTGCCACTCTAGGGTCATACAAAGTGATTTCACTGTTCCCTGAAAATCTTCTATGCACTGTGGTCCCCCTTCCTTCCCCAACCTCAGGCAACTGATCTTACTGTCTGTGGTTTTACCTTTTCCAGTAAGTTATAAATGGAGTTACACAGCATGTGTAAGTGCTTTTCAGACATGCTTCTTTTTGAAATGGCCATTTAAACCTTCTGTCTGTTTCTCCATGGCTAAGTGACTTTCCATTGTCTGGATGTATCACATCGTTTGTGACCATTCACCTACTGAAGGATATCTTGCTTGCTTCCAACTTTAAACAATAATAAATAAGCTTCTTGCTTATTCTTTTTAGGGAGATAGAATGGCCTTTTAGCTACTTTGGTCACTTTTACTAAGTCTAGTCAGAAAGAACATATGAAGTTTAGCTTTTCTAAACAGCACGAGTTATTTTCCAAAGAAAAATTTACGTTCATATAATTACATTCAATTACATTAGAAATTATCTGTATTATGTCCAGGTTGCCTAAAGTTGAAAACTGAGGGAAAGAAACGTATTTAGAAATATGCACATGGGTGGTAAAAATAAACAATTATAGGAAATGAGGGTCACAGAAATCCGAGCAGGTGCAGTCCGACGGGAGGGAGGAGTGGGGTGTGGGGATGGCACCGGAGGTTTCCAGGGGCTCGAGAGGCCCTGGTTCTTTTTTTTTTTTTTTTTCAATGTTTTTATTTTGTGTGAATTGGTGTTTTGCCTGCATGTATAACTGTGCAAGGGTGTCAGTTCTTGGAATTACAGACAGTTGTGAGCTGCCATGTGGATGCTGGGAATCGAACTCAGGTCCTCTGGAAGAACGATCAGTGATCTTAACTTCTGAGATCTCTCTAGCCCCGAGGCCCCAGTTCTTGACAGACAGTGCTTTACATTCATAAAGTGCATATATATGTTCAGTGTACTTTTCTAGGTATGTTTTATTTCACATTTGAAAAAATTATTCAAGTAGTTACCTGTAATCTATCACTCTAAATTACACAAAGCTCTTAAATATGACTTTCATTAAGGGCTATGTAGTATAGAGAACATAAAATTATGGAATCATTAATACTCTTGAAATTTTCATTTGGGTCCTTCTTTGTGAAGATTGGATGGCTTGAAGCAGAGTGGATTTTCAAGATCATTTGGATGAATCTGGTTTCATAGTTAAGGAAATTGAGGCCCATCAAGGAGGCATTTGAGTTAAGTGGAGAAATGCATAAATTCAAATCAAAGTATTTAATTGTGAAGCCCAGAAAAGGAAGAAATAGGGAATGAATAATTTACACATATTTTAATAAGACATTTTAATTTTTAATTGTGGAACTTGGCTTTTATAACAAATTGAACATTTTAAAATTTATTTTTGTAGGATGGCAGGAGATGGAGCCATTGCTTTCTCTGTAGAAAGTGTGTGAAGCCTTGTAAGTGTGTGTGATCCTGTTTATATAAATAGGCCTTTATTGTAGTCATAAAAGGAAAATAATGTAGAGAATGACATTAACTTTTACAGTTACCTACACACATGCCTTCATAGGGAGAGCTGACTGCTAGCTGGTGTCAGTGTGGCATTTGGCCACATTACTTGAATGAGGCACTGTGCATCTCAGCCAGCCTCTGGTGTGTCAGTGACTGCCAGGTCATGAGGGTTTGGGCAAGGGCTGAATTTGTTTGCATTATAACAGAAGTTGCTGGGTTTTGTGGAATTCAAACACTTCACCTCCTTAGCCAAGTTAAATGAGATAAGCCCACCAGCCACAATATTTGAACTAAACATTATGCATGTAACCTACCTCAGAAGTTAATGAAATGAAAAATCATGTTAAATGAACCTCTTCTGAAACTTGATTTTTCTTTTACAGCCTGGATCCATTGTGACACCTGTAATCGCTGTGCCCTCCCAGACCATTCCTGTGCGGGTCCTAAAGATGGCTGCTTTATTTGTGGTGCATTGGATCACAAACGCAGCAATTGTCCCAACATTGGCACTTCTAAGAGAGCCAACAAGTTAGTTGAATTCTTTTACTTTCTAGAAAAAATAGTATTGCTGGTGTCGTGTTCTAGGAGCAGTCTACAAAAGTGCAAAGCTTTCAGAGGGCTCAGGAGTGCTAAATCATCCCTCACACCATTTTATGTATTGTTTAGGTGGATTGCGGGGGCAGACACACCAAGAGCATACGTTAAGGGCTCAGGCTTCCCAGGTTAGACACAAGACAGCCAAAGCCAACCGAGGAGGAAGTGGGTGACTTTACATCACCTGCTTCATACGAAATTGTAATTTTAGGGTAAAAATTCAGATTTCACTGAAGGAAATTATTCTTGGGTCAGGCTACATGGGAAGATCATCAGGTACAGACACCTGCTGGCAGGAGGAGATAGTGAAGGCCTTTTGGATGCAATGGAGGACGCCATCCATAGCAGAAAAGTGTTAATTCCAAAGAGGAAAAGAACTGAATTTGTTATATTATAACGGAAGTTACCAGTTTATGTGGGATTCCAATACTGCAGCTTGATCTCTTTAGCCAAATTAAAACGAGGTAAGCAAACAAGCCACAATATTTGAAGTGAACATTATTTATATTAGTTCTAGTTAGTTTTATAAATTCTGGCAGCTCTTAAGAAGAACATTTACACATGCTTTTTACTTAAATATTTAAAATGTCCCCTTTCCCCGTGATTGTTTTCACATCTTCCACCAACATTTGTCATTGATAACTCAAGAGTAAAATTATTCCACTGGTTGGGTGGTGGTAGTACATGGCTTTAATCTAGCACTCAGCAGGCAGAGGCTGAGCAGGCAGATCTCTATGAGTTCGAGGTCAGCTTGGTCTACAGAAGAAGTTCCACGACAGCCAGAGCTACACAGAGAAACCCAGTCTCACAGCCCTCCTCCAGTTATTCCAGTAATTATAGCATGTTTAGAAAAAAACTATTGCTTTATATGCCATCTGGGTTAATACAAGTGAGTGCCCACCCCCAAGATACATTTTCATTTTAACTGTGTTTGCCTGTGTCTGTGTCTATGTATCACATGAGTGCTTAATACCTGAGGAGACCAGAGAGGGCATCAGATCCTTGGACCTGGAGATACAGACTGTTGTATGTTCTCATATGGGTGCTAGAAAGTGAGCCTGGATCCTCTGGAAGAGCAGCCCTTGCTCTAAACTATTGAGCCATCTCTCTAGCCCCGACTGTCCCTTTTTAAAAAGTTAAAATTTATGATAGGGTTCATGTCTTTTTATATATATATAACACATGACATTATTATATTTACCTTTCCAATGTGCCCACACTTTCATCCCACAGTTTCCAATGTTAATATATTGTCAATTGTTAATATATTGCTGGTCAAGCTGGCAATTGATTCATAAAACAGTTCTAAGCCATATGGAAAAGTAGACAGAAAAAGTGGAATAAGTTAGTTACATTCATGCTCAGGAAAGGATCTCATAGAGCTTCAGAGTCACAGGAATTCACCTAGTATAACTAATGTTGAACTGAAGCACACTCAGTTAACAGGGCGTGATAGTGGGGTGAGCAGAGCCAATCAGGATACATTCCGGAAGCACATGTTTGCTCCCAGAAGGCAGGTGTGCAGAAAGAAGTTGTTGAAGCTGGTCATCTGCAGAGTCTGAGGTCAGAACTGTTTTATCACCCCCTAAGGTACTCACAATTGAGGAGTGGTATTTTACCTCTTTTGGACCCCTGGAAAATCTTTCCATTTTTGTAGGTTATGTTTTCACTTTCTTGAAGTGTTTTTGATGTACAAACTCTTTGAATATTGAAGAGATTCAGTTTCGTCATTTCTTTAGTTGCTTCTGGTTGTGGAGTAATGTTTTTTCACTATATTTTCTTCTAAGAGCTTGGAATACTTAAGTCTCAAGTTTATTTTATTTTTTTTTAATTTATATATTTATTATTTGGTGATTTTACATTTGCACCCCATCAAACTCAGTTATTAGAACTCTCAGATTCATACCCACTCTTACGATCTCCTCATTTACAAAAAACACCCACTCATGCTACTCATTTACTTATTGGAGCACAATTAAACTTCCTGTGGCCAGACCCTTAAAGAAAACAAGTCTTTCCTCACCCACACCCCTGCTGGAGGCCATCAATGCAGAATTGAGCTACTGAGTCATTTAGCTATGTTCTAGCCTTGAGCTCTATGACATTTTTTTTTTTAAGTCCACTAATGAGTGAGTACATCCCCTGTTCTTAATCTTTCTGGGTTTGTGATACCTCGCTCAGGAGGATATTCTCTAAATCCATCCATTTGCCTGCAAATTTTAGAGTATTATTTTTCTTACTGCTGAGTAGTACTGCATTGTGTAGATGTACCACAGTTTGTTAATCCCTTCTTCAGTTGAGGGGATTATATCTTCTTATTTCAGTGATTTAAATTAGAAAACAAAATAGGACCTTAGTGTCACATGTTACCTGCAGATGACTGAATAGCTAAGTTTAACCTTATGTGAAGATGAGATTGTGGTAAAAAATTTTACCCTGTCATATTATTTGTGATAAAACAGAAAATTTGAGAAGTATTTGAAGCTTCAGTTACTGTGATTATAATTATTTCTGTTTGTTTATAGCCAATGGGACATTTTTTCCATTCATGTCCAGTCTGTTGAACTGTGCTTTCTATTTAGAATGTCTTTTTCATAAACTTACTTTGTTACTGTTTTTACTGAGTAGTTCTAGGTAGAAAAATGCTTTTTAAAAATTAATTAAATGGAGAATTTTATAAGTTTTTTCCCCTTAGAAATCTTCAATGATAAAATATAACTTATCTATCTACCTGTTGATCTAGGATGGTTGCATCGTTTACAGTGTAGTTTTGAATACACTCAGGAGTTAACATGCTCAGGCTTTAATTCTGTGAACTAATGTATATGAAAACTTCATTTTGGTGTGCATTTTGATTTTGAGAGTTTTGCTGTATGGCTCTGGCTGGCCTGAAACTTGAGTTCCACAGGTGCTGGCCTTACAGGCCTGTGCCAGCATATCCAGGTGACATTTACTAATGGATTCTAACTGTTGACAAAAGCTAGTCTAGCCTGGCATGGTGGTGCATACTTTGAATCCCAGCACTTTTATACTTTGAATCCCAGCACTTGGGAAGCAGTGGTAGGCAGATCTCTTGAGCTGTAGGCCAGCCAGGCTACATAGTAACACCCTGCCTGTTTATTTTTAAAGCTGGTCTGGTTGTTGGATTGTTGAGGAACATTGAGAGAGTAAATCCTTTGTGGTGCCATCTACCTGGTAATCCTTAGGTGGTATGGCTTTCTTCAGTCAGTTATTGCCTTCCAAAAAACTTCATAATGAAATTGACAAAAATGCTTGTTTATTATTTTATTTTATATGTGTGAGTGTTTTGTCTGCGCATATGTATGTGCACCATATACCTACCTGGTGTCTGCAGAGGCCAGAAGACACCCTGCAACTGGAGTCACAGATGCAAAAGCATCAGGTCCTCGTAAGCACTGAGCCACGTCTCCAGTCATGACAAAATGCTCTTCCTTATAAATAGCAATTGTTTTAATAAACATTTGAGTGTACCATGGCATGCAGTATCTTTCAGTCCTAAGCATTTTATAGCTGTCTTTTGTATTTTGTTTTCTGTGATTAGTTTCCTGTGGATGTGAACTAAAATGGTGCTGGCTCCCTCTTGTGGTGAAAGCTCATTCTGTCCATTACATAAATCTGTAGCTCAGTACAAATGCCAGGGCACTATAGTTTTAAGGCAAACTAAGATAATTAATTTTACTTAGCCAGTTCGCCAGCATTCAAACACTTAGCTCTTGAAAGTTTTGTTTATTTACATTATAAGTGGATGCTTTTAAATTATTTTTCTTCTGCTCATTCCCTGGTGAGTTCTGGTTCATTTTTAATCCTGCTTATGAGTAGATGAACCAAAGAGAAATTTAAAATTTGAATAGAGACACATGGCTTCATTGACTTTTCTATTAGAGATTATCCTTGACTTCATTAAATTTGCTAAGTCCTTACTTATCAGGAAATTATCGTACTTTTAAGAAAATGGTGGAAGAAAAGGTTTCTGTAACATGTGAAGAAACAATAAAAAGTGAGGTTTTGGTGTGTCTGTGTGTGGGCGCGGGCTGCTGGGTATTCTCAGGTCGAAGCACAAAATATTGAAGGTGTAAGTCAAGCAGAGCTCTGCTGAGTGACCAGGTAACTCTGCTAACAGCTGATGTTTACCAGTGATCCTGTGGGGTTGGCGTTTGTCAGGTGAGTCTTCACTGTTAGGTGAGTATGAAAACAGAGTCTGGAGTCAGGCTGGCCTGGCCACTTTGTCCTTGGATGATTCCAGGACCTTCGAGCCTCAGTTTTCACCTAAAACACTAGGAGAAAGGGGGAGACCTACCCTGTTCAGTTTCCTAGTTCATTGACTTTCAAGACTGTATTCCCACACCCAATACATACTGTACTGAGGGAGCAAGAGGTGAGGCCCAGCTTTGACTAACTTGGGGGTAGTCTACTATTTATGAAGCCTTTTACCCAGGCTTTGTTCTGGGAAGACCAAGAAGGGCCTAACTTGTTATGGCTTATGAGAGTTTTCTTCTCAAAAATTGATGCTGCTAGGTAGTCAGGCCATTTCCTGGTAATGCCCAGTGCTGGGAGTGCCAGCCAAATTCTCAATAGGGTAAATGGTATGATTCTGCTAGCCTGGAGAAGTGAATAAGTGGTCAGTAATATTGGTGTAACAGGCTGTCTGGATCTTGGTTCTGAAACCAAGAGAGCAGAGGATTTGTTCTGCTGTGCTTGTTGTAGAGGGCCTACTCCAGGATGTTCATTTAGAGGCTTGTTTACAAGAAGCTGGGCAGCCCTTGAGGTGCTTGTTGGCACTTTGACACCTGTGAGGGAGAGGAAGGTTAGCTTTGGACTTTAGGAATGGGCCCTCTGTAATGTGTCACTTTTTCTTTTCCTGTTGTGCTGTTTCCTTTTTCTGCCCTTGCTGACTGCCACATGTATTAATCCCTTTCAAAAAAAAAAATGTAATTCAGGGATTTGGAAATGGAAGTGCTGAGTTGAGCAGAATAAATGTAGCAAAGAGACAAGCCCATCGGTGCCGCTGCACACTTCTGTGGGGTCTGTTCTGAATAGCTTGTTCTAAATCGGTAGTAACCATCTTTTAAAGAAATGTCTTTGGAAATATTTTGCTTGATCAGGCCTCTGTCTATTTCCCTGTTGTCATGGTTAGGACACCGAGAATTTATGCTTACTACACAGTAAATTCTTTCGTGTCTTCTATTTCCCAGTTTGATAGCCAGTTAATTAAACTTCAACATAATTACATAATTCACTATGCTCATTCCATACAATAATTTAGCACCTTGCTTTTCAGAGCTG
Organism: Sigmodon hispidus; assembly: GCA_004025045.1. NCBI lineage: Eukaryota > Metazoa > Chordata > Mammalia > Rodentia > Cricetidae > Sigmodon > Sigmodon hispidus. Next base: position 131,650 of record PVIH01003673.1, read on the forward strand.
TCAGAAAGCAGAAGCAAAGAAAAAGTAATAAGATAAAAACGGAGTCACTAAAGGACAATCCATGAATCACACATCTGCTCCAAGAAGAAAGAAGAGGAGGAAAAGGGCCCATCAATATCCTTGATCTTAAATGTCCAGTGACTTGAGAATACGGAAGATTTATAGTCCAACCTTTGATGCCATTTCCTCCAAGTGCCACACTGGACTTAAATCCAGCTGCTCTCAAAGATGTGCACTTTCCTGAGCTCAGTAATAGGCAGGTGGCATTTGTTGGCTTCGAATCTCTTCAGCTGCCTTTGCAGACCTGAGAGCTTCTGCCTCAGCAGGTTCCCTGGCTCTGTGTGCATGCTTTTCCACTTTTTAAATCCCACCTGTCTTTGTTTTGACTTCTTTTGTCTGAAAAATGGGCACACAGCATGTGTTTATGTACAATACCAGATATTAACGCAAATCAAAATCTATTACATCAGGTTTTTTTTTTAATTTAGATATGAAACTACTTTTGTTAAATGATAACAATACATAAGAGCATATCCAGCCCATGACCCATGGGCTATGTGTACTCCAGGATAGCCATGAGTGTGGCCCAATACAAAATCATAAACACGTTTAAAGGTTGAAACTTTGTGTGACTTTTTCATAACTCAGTCTCATAGTCCTAGAGTGGGAATTTTGTAGATGATACCATGTTGCAATGTCAAAAGATTGGACATGCCCAGATTCTTTCAACAAAAAGTATGATACATAATTATTTAAAGATTGGATCTGAAGATGGTGGGGTAAATTGTTATTCAAGTACTGTAAAGATAAAAAGATTGTAATTGTTTTATTAAATATTTATTTTTTCAGTACCTTTTCCAGTTGTCTTTATTATTATTTACATTTACCAATTGACTTGATGTATGTGTGCCCATGTGTACCCTTGTATGCCACAGCACTCGTATGCAAGTTAGAGGATAACTTGTTGAGAGTCTCTTCCCCGCCATGTGGATTCTAGGGAGTGGCCTGATGATATCAGGCTTGGTGGTCTTCACTCATTCATCTCGCCAGCCTAGGGGTCCTCTGATGGTGTGGAGTCACTCACGTGTTGAGTGGTGTGTAGGATTGAGATTGGTCTGTCTCTTCAGTGTCCTAACCTGTGCTCTAAGTTTCTCTCTTTGTGAGAGGAGTTGGCCGAAGGCAGGATAGTGATCAGCCCCCTCCTCAGTACTCCTGCACTGAGAAACACTTCCTGGCCATGTGGCCTTGGTCAGGTCTCCCTCTTAAGCCTCTGTGTCTTCAGTAAGGTATTGGGAACATCTCGTATGTGTCAGATTTGGTTTGTGATTAAACAAGACACATGTGCCCGACTCACATTTTTCTGCAGTGAGTTATGTGACCACAGAGGCCAGATGGTCATCCTTTGGCCCAGTTGCCTAGCACTGAAGAGAGGGGGTCCGTCCAGAACAAGCAGTCATTGCTCCATTCTTCTGCCAGATACCTGGTCTTATCTCTTTAAGACTGAATATTTGTAAATGTCTTAATTTGCATAATGACTTCTCTTGTTTCCAAACAGCTGCTCTGGAGTTCATAGTGAAGTCTCTTGGCATGGTGTTAGGAGCCCTGTAAATATTGTACATGCTCTCTGTAAGCCAGGCCTATTGGATGTGCTGTGCATGTTTAAGCATAGGGCAGATCAAAATGATAGTGGTAAACATCAGAAGACAAGATGGTTCAGTGGTTGGAAGTGCTTGGTATGCAAGCCTGCTGATCTGAGTTCCATCCCTGGAACTTAAGGAAAAAATCTGATGCATAACCCAGTGCCCCTATAACAATACAAGGGGCAGAGCCAGATGATTTGCCAATAGTTCTAGGTGAGCTAGCCTCTGGAGGGAGAGAACTGACTTCCACACATAACCGTGACACCATTTCCCACATTCATGTGCACACATGTACAAATAAATGTACACGCAAAAAGATTTTTCTTGTTTTTGTTTGTTTTAAGGCTGGTTAAGCTCTGAGACTTAATAAGCTTCAAGAACCTCTTCTCTGACCCCTTGCGTTTTGTGTTTTCTTGTCTGTGTGTGTGTGTGTGTGTTGGGCAAATGTATCCCTGAGCTTCACCCCAGTTCCATCCTGTCCTTGTTACACCAGTGGCTGTGGTGACAGGAGGGACATGGCTGAAACATGACCTGAGGTCACTGAGTTCACTCTTCGTTGCCATTCTGGGGAGGGACATTGCCAGACTTTACCCCACCATGGTCAAATCTGTGGAATTCTTCAAAACTCAGATACCCAAGGAACCATGACAACTGAAGAGTTGGTCCTGATGGCCACTGGCCGTTTTTAATCTCCATATTTTAAGAATTTTTATCTTTAATTTTTAAGAATTAAGTTGTAAGTTATGCCACTCAGCTGGGTGCTGTGGAATTCACCTCTACTCTGGCTATCCTGAAGACTGAGGAGGAGGATTGTTGGAAGCCCACTGAATACAAAGAAGTCAACATGGATCTTACCAGCTTTCCCTTGGGAAAGGAACAGTGCTTCATTAATTATACCTCCTAGCTTTTAGACGTTCTGATTTTGGAAATACTGAAATGTTGAATAGTTACATCTTAGAATTAAGGAACCTGAACCTTTGTAATAGTCAAGAGTAATATACTTTGGGCAGGAGAGATGGCTCAGAGGTTAAGAGCACTAGCTACTCTTCCAGAGGTTCTGAGTTGAATTCCCAGTATTCAACTCAATGGTGATAATCACATGGTTATCTGTAATGGGATCTGGTGCCCTCTTCTGGCCTGCAGAGATGTAAGCAGACAGAATACTATACATAATAAATAAGTAAATAAATAAATCTTTAAAAAGAATACAGAAAAATTATATTAAAAAAAGAGTAAAATGCCTTTTACAACTTGATGGTGTGGTGATAACATGCCTGTTATCCTAGATGTTTGAGGTTAGGATCAGAAGTTTAAGAACAGCTTGGACAAGCTAGCCAGACCTGCCTCAAGATAATAGCAATAACAAGGGACTGGAATGTGGCTTAGTTAGTGGCACAGCACTTGCCTGAGATGAGTAATGCCTGGATTTAACTCCCAGAACTGCAAAAGTGAAAGTAAGTTTTAAACAGTTACTTTCAGGGCTTGAGTGACTGTACTTAGGAGTGGTGATGTTTGTCCAGTTGACCTGAGTTTAGTTCCCAGTACCACATCTAACGGTTCACAACTGCCCATAACATTCTATCCTGGCTCCTGCAAAGAGCCCTGCATATGTGGTGCATGGGTGTGACACACACACAATTTAAAAAGAAAGTTAGTTTCTTAGAAAATTAAAAATAAATGGTATAGTGAATCTGTTTTTACATTCAGTGAGTACTAATTTTAGGGACATAACTGGTCTGCTCAGAATGAACTAACAGAAAGTGTCGTTTGTGTCTCTGGAGGGAGGGTATGATTTGAGAATGGGGTCAGTTCTGACTAGAAACTTGACTATCTGAACAGTAAAGCACACGCTTGGAGAGCAGTAGAAGTTTTTAAAGTGGAGGGTTCTGGGTTTGTTTGTTTTTTTTTTTTAAGATTTATTTATTGTGTATACAGTAGATAGAAGAAGGTACCAGATGTCATCATAGATGGTTGTGAGCCACCATGTGGTTGCTGGGAATTGAACTCAAGACCTCTGGAAGAGTAGCCAGTGTTCTTAACCTCTGAGCCATCTCTCCAACCCAAGAGGCTAGGCACCAATGAAAGGTTTTAGGTTTTGTTTTTTTACTCCCAAAGTATAGCTGTTGATTTTCTATGAAGTTCAAGACGCCAATGGGGATTTTTCAATGAATAACAACCTAACTTGATTTCTTTTACTATGATAAAGACCATGACCAAAAGCAGCACAGACATCCCTACAGGCCCATCTTATGAGGCATTTTCTCAACTGAGGCCGACCTCTTCTAAGGTGACCCTAGCTTGTGGCCAGTTGACTAAAGACTAACTAGCAAGCACAATAACTCCAGGTAAATTTCATTTTTATATTCTATCTGGTCCTGGGATTGGTGAGATGGCTTCGTGGGTAATGATGCTCGATGCCTAGCCTGAGTTTGATAACTCTTTCCCAAATAATGGAGAAGAGAACCAACTCCTTCCGGTTGTTCTCTGACCTCCACACTTTGGGCCACAATTCCATTCACACAAAAGAGTAAAGGAATATTTTAAAAAATAATTCTGATGCTTGTATTAACAGAAGTTATTGAAATCCAGAGTCATTTTGCAGGCCCTCCCTGACCAACCAGATTTTAGGTTTTCCTGACTGTGTCTATAAACTACCTAACTCGCCAGTGTCCCCATTGATTTACCTCCTACCACTTTTCATGCTTGGATCATCTTATAAGATTGTCATGTTTGAATCTAAGCCTATTCCCTTTGGAAAAGTCTTCCTTGAGCCCTGGGCACTATGCAATGCCTCTGAATCCCTCCAAATTCTGTATAACACCGGATGTGCTTAGCTTTAAGTTAGAATCTGTTTTATTTCTCTGGGGAAGATTTAGGCTCCCAACATCAGTGCCCATTCTATCTACTCTTGTCTCGTGTGCCTTCTGGGTGCTCAGGGAGATTTGGGTGGAGGAACCTAGTTTTAGAGGAGTTGAGATGGCAGACACAGCTGAGATGGGCAGAGGGTTTGCTTTTGTCTTCAGAAGACCGAAAAAGGGAAAACAGACTCAGACAACAATGTAGGAAGGATGCACAATTCATAGAGGACTGTTAGCAATGCTTTAATGATGGTTGTATTGGGAAGACATTGGTGTCTTGAACTTCATAGAAAATGAACAGCTATACTTTGGGAATAAAAAAACAAAACCTAAAACCTTTCAGTGCCTGGCCTCTTCAGTGTAGTGTAGAAAATCAAATCTGAAAAATAACCTACAAAGGATCCTGCTTTGCGCCCCCCTCCTTCCTGCACACCTCCCCTCCCAGTCTATTTGCACTTCTAAAATAATTTTTAAAAAATATACCTCAAGGAATTTAGTTCTTTCATGTTTTAGAATAACTTGATCTACTTGCCTGGCTCTTGACACAGTCCAAACTGATTGCAGAAGTCTCTTGCCTTCCTTGAGTTTGACTAGAGATTCCTGCCTGTATCACATAAGACCTCCATTCATGGGCATACAGAATAATCGTTTTTCTGCTAGTCAGTGCACATAAATACTAACTTAGTGAATGGAAATGCCTTGTAATAGGACACTTTCTGCCTCAAATCCTTAACCATGTTCTAAAAGAGGCTAACACACTTGGAGCTGCATTGGGAAAGAATACTTCTACCAAATGCAAAGGAAAAATTCTGTTCCCCTTATTCGATGTAATTTTAATTGGAAAGTTAAGACACGGGTTAAATTACTTGAGGGTTAGCTAAGAAGGTCATTGCAATAAAGTGAAGGTAAGATCACTGTGTTTTCAGGTATTTTCAGTATAAATGTTAACTCAGCAAGCCTGAGGAAAATAGCAGCAGATTAAGAAGATCACAGAACTCTGCCAGGTGGCGTTTTAGCTCCTTAGTCAGTTCCAGGATTTTTGGTGTTTACTTTCGTGTTATTTTGTAAACTAGCAGAACTAGAGTGTTCAGTGTGCACTCTGAGGAACTAAGTCTGAAGCTGAGCATGAATTTGTATGCCTGCAATCTGAATCACTCTGGGAAATGAAGGCTGGACTGTAAATCCAAACCCTGTCTGGGTAACATAATGAGACCCCCATTTGGAGGTACAGCCACAAGTTTTCTGGCCCAGCCTAGCCCTGAGGTCTTGTAACTGCTTAGTCTCAATCACACAAAGGCTTATATTAATTATAAACTGTTTGGCCTATGGCTCAGGCTCATTACTAACTAACTCTTATAACCTAACTTTTTATTAATCTATGTACTGCTGCGTGGCTCTGTGGCTTTACCTGTGTTCCATTACATCTCGCCTTCTGGGAGCCTTCAGCATCTCCTGACTCTGCCCTTCTTTGTCTTTATTTCTGTCTAGATTTCTGGCCTGCCTCTAAGCTGCCTTGCCATAGCCCAAAACAGTTTATTTACTAACAAATGGTAATAATGTATATTCACAGTGTATAGAAAGACATCCCACATTATGGAGTCTAGAGAAACAGCCTGAGGAGGTGTGTGTATTCCTTCGTCTGCAAATGGGGATGGCACGGGTGCACAAACATTCTCCAAGCTTATTGATGGTGGAAGGAAACACTTCTGCCTAGTCACTTCGTGCCCCTTATGAATGCAGAAGTTAAACGTATCTCTCCAACTACAACCCCAAGAAAGGCAGTTACAACTCCCTTAATTTTTCAGTTAGGTTCTTTAATAAGTAGAAATAAGAAACATGCTAAAGCTACCCCTCTCCCAAAACATAATTGGAAATGTTTAGTTATCTGTACCTTTTCATAAATATGAGAATTAATGTCTATAAAAATGGAATTCTTCAGGATGGATTTACCATATCTTAAAAGAATGTACTATGGCTGGACATTAGTTTTGCATGTTTTTCATTATTTTGACCAACCCTATGTTAACATATTTCTTATCAAATCTGGAACTTTTTTAGGGTAAATAAATGTGTCATGTTGATAATTATCATGTATTGCTTACTATGCAGTGTGCTATTTATGTTTCATATGTAACAATAATCACATTGATAAGTACATATTTCCTATAATGCAAAGACTTATAAATGCAAATAGTATATGGTTCTGGAACTGTTCCTACAACTTCAAACTGGAATAACACGAGTTAGTCTCTGAATTTCTTTCCAGAACAGCAAGTGAAGTGGTAGGGAAGACAGTTAAAAAAAAAAAAAAAAAAAAAAAGGTACTACAGATGATAAAATGTAGACTCACTGTGCTAAGAAGGATGTTCTCCCATCTTACAGAATGGACTTTTACTTAAAACTACCCCTCAACATATTGACTATTGAGGTTGTCTGTCCTAATTCACTCATATAATCAATGCTTGGATCGCTATAGAATAAATCCTAGTTCCTCTTCTAAAAAATGATTTATTTTATTTCACGTGTATTGGTGTTTTGCCCGCTGGTATGTCTGGGTGAGGGTGTCAGGTCTCCTGGAGCTCGAGTTACAGACAGTTGTGAGCAGCCGGTGCTCTTAATCGCTGAGCCATCTCTCCAGCCCCGAACCCTGGTTCCTTCTAACTGTGGTGGATTTGCTGTAAGTTGTGAAGTGCTCATTTAAATAGTGTGAGAATGCCATGGAGGGTGTAAACGCTTTAACATTTGGCTGTAAATGGAAGTCATTTTTTTTTTTTAATGGTTAATTCTCTTTTAATTTGCTAACATGCTGCCTGATTGGGAATGTTTTCCACCCTCCCCCGCTTTTTTTGTGTAGCTAGCGCTGAAAACAATCAAGAGGTTGTCAAAGGAGCTTCCAGTATGTGGATCGGGAGTTTTGATCAGAGCATAAACTTGTGACAGTCCCTTTCTCCACAGCAGAAAATTTCTGAGTAAATAAAAAGAACTGGATGGGTTCCCACAGATCTGCACTTGCACACTAAGGGTTGCACCTCACCCTAGGGACCTCCGAGCACGCTCCGCCCTAGCCACGCCCCACTCGCCTCCAGACCCTCCAGCCCGGCTCCAGCCAAGGCCAACTTTGCATGTGGCACTCGCCTGCCCCGCCCTTCTTCAAGCCCCGCCCAAGTCTGCGGCCGTCCGCTCGCCCCGCCCCCTTCGCTGCCGAGCCACTCACTTCCTCTCGCGAGGAATCCCGGCGTTGGCGCCGGAAGCTTTCTCTGAGCGCGGAGGGCGGAGGGAGAGGGCGGGGAGAGCCGCTGGCTAGGCGTAGGCCGAGTTTGTGGCCCTGCCTGGCAGGTACCGTTGCGAGCAGGGCTCTGCGCCAAGGCTAGTGGCTTGGTGATCCGGTGGCCTTCATCTGAACGTCGTTGCAGGGCAGTCCCCATGCTGCGCTTTCCGACCTGTTTCCCATCCTTCCGGGTGGTGGGAGAGAAGCAACTGCCACAGGAGATTGTTTTTCTGGTCTGGTCACCCAAGCGGGACCTTATTGCTTTGGCCAACACAACAGGCGAGGTAAGTTAGCCAGCGAGGAGTCTGTCATGACTCGAGCCTCAGTTTCCCCTTGTTTAGACATGGCGGATCTCTGTCTATCCTGATCCTACATCGTGGCAGTTGGCCTTAAGTGAAAGTGTAAAGGAACATATTTACCAAATGTGGCTTATATTTCCATTTCCTGTATGGCTAGAAGAACAAATGCTCTCAAAGTTTTGCACACCCAGGTCTCCATGAATTGATTTGGCCAGGGATGCAACATCTGAGCAGACCCACACACTCCGCCCAGAGTTGGCTTTTCACATTGGGAAGTGAAGGAAGATGAACTGTTGGCAAGACCAACTGGAAATGTTTGTGTGAAGTTGCTACGGAGGATGTTTGATGATTATTTGTGTTCTGACTTTTTACATCTTGGTTACATCTAGCTAACCATTTAAAAGATGCTTAAGTTAAAAGGCTGATGCCTCACAGGATTCCTGATAGAATGTGTATGAACATTGTCAATTCACATTTTTTAACATTGGATATGTGAACATGAATCGTCGAGTATAAGAAAAGCATACCCAACCTGTTAGCCATGGAAACCTTCATTTTGGCAGTTTCCCCCTTAGTAATCAGGCAATTTGTGTGTGTGTGTGTGTGTGTGTGTGTAGCCAAGTTGGAAAATGAGGTGTTAAGGAAACCCTAGTATCCAGGGAAACTTAGTGTGCCAAATTGCATTATCAGGCTGTCTGCCATGACTCTGCCTCTAAGATCAATGGCTAGAAAGTGACATAGTTCAAAGCGTGGGTTAAGATGTAATTGTTACTATTGTTGTTATTTTACTGTGTACCATCTTTTGGTGCTGTTTGTGATGATTCTTTTGTTGCTGTCATGGTCAGTCTTTTCAGCCTTTTCTAAAAAGTTGGAAAGAGGTTGGACAACCTAGGTTTGGTTCATAGCACCCATATAGCTGCCCACAACTGTCTGCAACTCCAGTCCCAGGGAGATCTGATGCCCTCCTCTGGCCTTCTCAGGCACTGACCCAACAATTGTGGTAGAAATGCATTCATGTAGGCAAAATACTCTAAAAGGCAAAGTACTTTTTTAAAAAAGATATGAAAATGTTAGGGTACAGGGCCTAGTTGGGCCTTCTCAGTTCACTCATTTCTTTGAAACTATTTTATATTCATTCAGACACTGTTCTCCTTTGTTCTTTGGATAGCTAAGTACTCAAAAAGTAGTAATGAAAAAAAATTGTTCTATGGACTAGGTTTATTTTATTTCTGAAAATGAGTTTGCAACTTCTCTTACATCTTTTTGTCTTAGGTTTTACTTCATCGACTTGCAAGTTTTCATCGAGTTTGGAGTTTTCCACCAAATGAAAATACAGGAAAAGAAGTGACCTGTTTAGCCTGGAGACCAGATGGCAAACGTAATGATAACGCTATAAACATAAACTATATCTTTTTTTAAAAGAATAAATTTTCTTGAAATATTTTAGTTATGCTTTTGTTTCTGTTCTATAGGTCTTGCTGTATAGTCCTGACTGGCCTGGGACTAGACTTTACAGAGATCTACTTGCCTCTGCGTCCCGTGTGCTGGGATTAAAGATGTGTTACTATACCTGGCCTTATATTAGAATTATAAATGCTAGTTTGAGATTTTTTTTCCTTTTAGAATGTTTGAAATTTTTTTTCCATGTAAGTCCATTGTTGGCAAAGATGCCTGTGTAGTGAAGCCTGGCTTTGTGGCAGATAGACCCCAAGTCTAACATTTCCATTTACAGTGTACTTGGCTTACATTTCCTCTGCCCTTTTGTTCCACACCAGTTGATCCAAGTGTTGGTCACCCCTCACTGTCTACTCAGTGCAATCATAGCCTTTTTCTTTCCCAGATTCATTTAGGAATTTATTACCAACCTGTAACTCCAGCCCTGATTAGAGCTTTGCTTGGTTTTGTTTGTTTGTTTCTGGTTTTTGAGATAGGGTTTCACTTTGTAGCACAGGCTGGCCTTGGATTCATGGCAGGACTCCTTCCTCCTGCCCTGTGGTGTTAAGATTTCAGGCTTGAGCTAACACACCTGATTTATGAACAATGATTTTTTTTAAGTAACATTTTGAGGACTTTATTAGTCTTCTAAAGTATAGGATCTCCAGAAGAAATCACTAAAGCTGAATATATTAAAATTTCATTTTTTTATTAAAAACATTCATTTCAAGGTTTTAAGTATTTGTTGTTGTTGTTGTTGGTTTTGTTTTTTTTGAGAATGGTGGCTGAAACCCTGCCTGGTGGTGTAGACCTGTAATCCCAGCTATTTGGAATGCTGAGGCAGGAAGATCACTGACTTGAGTGAAGATAGCCTTGACAACTTAGTGAGATCAAAATAAAAGTAAGATGGGCTGGATTTAAAGGACATCTGGGCCATTTCTATTTGCTGGCTTCATTAATAGATGAAGCTACTATTAATATTTGTGTTGAAAGAGAGAGGGCTGGGATGTAGCTTAAGTAGTAGAATGTGAGAGACACCCTGAGTTCAGTTCCCAGTACAGTGAAAAACAAAAGACATAAGCAGGTGGGGGAAGCAGGCTAGTCCAGGAGTGTGAGGTGAAGCTCATTCTCTGCTTTGAAGCCCTGAAATTGTGTATGTTAGGAAGATAATGACTTACATAGAGGAATATCACTAGATAATTCAGCTGCAGTCTGGACAGAGCTTTCTGGCAGCTGGTCATCTTGCTTCTTAGCATGAGATGGAATAAAGAGAATAAAAAGACTTCAAGAAAACATCAAATGGAGCCACTTTCTGTCTTGTAGGCTTCTGAATTGGGGTAAGGGGGCAATATATCTCTTGTTAATATTCTTCTGGGACCTGTTAGATATTTTCTCTTTGAAAGAAGGACCCAGTCTAGAGACTTTGTTGTGTAAGTTAATAAATCGAATATGTAGGTAAGCTTAAGTAATAGGCATAACTATATGCAAAGATCTCTTCAGTTTTTAAAATATTACCTAAAGGAATAGATAAACCCACAAAAATCTCAGCAACATGGCTGTTTAAATAGGAGCTGAACAAAGACAACAATAGAAATGTTGATGTGAACAGGAGAAAGCCTAGGAGGCCTCCACCCTGAACAAAGAACCACAGGCAACTAAGAAATGTGAGAACGGGAGAAATGGTCACCCCTGAAAATGTGCATATAAGTAACATTATACAGACTGAGCAGGTTGTATTTATGTATTTAGGAATATGTATCTATGTAACAACAGTTAATAAAACAAGAGGCCATGAATTTGGAAGAGAGTAAGGAGGGATATATGGGAGGGTTTGGAGGGAGGAAAAGGAAGGGGGAAATGATGTAATTGTATTACAATCTCAAAAAATAAAAGCTGCTAAGCAAAAAAACATAATTACATTCACTTACGGGTGTGGGGTCCTGTGCCATAGCTCATGTTGAAACAAGACAGCTGTAGGGTCAGTTTTGCTCTTCTGTCCTGTGGGGCCCAGGCACTAAACTCAGGAAGTCAGCTATGACAAGGTCTTCACCTGCCCAGCCATGTTGCTGGCCCTCAGAAAAGACATTTTAGGCAATAAGAATGGGTTTGAAATAGTAAAATTGAACAGTAAGTGAAATGCCCATTTATCTGAAATGTCATGCTAATTTATTCTGGTTATTTTTTTACTTTTTTTTTAGTTTTGGCCTTTGCTCTAGCTGATACCAAGAAAATTATTTTGTGTGATGTAGAAAAGCCTGAAAGCCTACACTCTTTCTCTGTGGAGGCTCCAGTTTCTTGTATGCATTGGATGGAAGTGACTGTGGAAAGCAGGTAGAATACCATGGGGGAAAACTTGGGAAGTTTTCAGAGACTGTGTTTGTGTTATTTCTGAGATATGTCTTTGCTGTATGGCCAGGCCATCCTCAAACTTGAGATCCTCCTGCTTCTCGGCCTCCCCAGTGGACATTTTACAGGCACTGCGAGTTGAAATTTTCTTTGTTTAGAGTGGAAATGATCATCAGTGCTGTGAGTGTGTACACATTGCAGTTTTTAGTTTAAATTATCTAGATGGAATGGTTGTGGGTTTTTATTACTTTTATTTATTTGTGTGTGTGCCATTTGTTTTGTGAGGAGTTTTGACCTGTGTCTGGATATTCTTAGAGCATGAACAGTAAGTGCTCAGTGGAGCAGATGGCCTGATAGTTTCCTCTGTGTCCGTGGCCCGGGTCTTTCCATTGTTCCCTGGAATAGTTTCCCCTAGTCTGTGGCGACAAGGGAAGGCCTGGGTTGTAGTGAGGAAGGGCCGAGGTATCAGTGATAATGGCTCATGCTGAAGACACCTGTAGTCCCAGCTCTGAAGAATATTTCAGGAAGCTGGAGAGATAGCTCAGCAGTTAAGAACACTTGCTGATTTTGCAGAGGACCTGGGTTTGGTTCCTAGCATCTACATGATGGCTCACTCCATTCATAACTCCAGGTCCAGGGATTCGATGCCCTCTTCTGACCTCCTCAGGCACCAGGCACACATGGCAGAACACACATACACATAAATAAATCAAAAAGAGTAAAAAAATATAAACTGCTCAGAATTCATAGCGTAGTTTTATATACCCACTAGACTGCCACATACCCAAGTCTGCTTAAGTCATAGAACCAGTATTAAATGATACAATAATTTTAGATGCTTTAAATTATTCTTTGTACTTTGTTTATGGTGGCTTCTTTGATCATATTCAGAAATCATAAATCACAGTCTATCTGAATATTGAATGCATATTTCATATGCTGACAAAAACCTTTCTCTTTTCATATGGGCTTGCTAATAGTGTTTGTATCATATGTATCTCTGTGGTAGTTCTAAAACTAGGAATCTTTTTTTTTTTTAATTGCATTTATAATGGAAAGGGTAGTAGAACCTTTGCTGTTGTATAATGCTTGGCTCCCCCTCCCTTTTAGTGTCTTAACATCGTTTTATAATGCTGAGGATGAATCCAACCTTCTTTTGCCTAAGCTGCCCACATTGCCGAAAAAGTACGTATCAGTTTTATTTCCTTGGAGTGAACCTTGCCATTTCTTGTCTGCTTTTAACATGGTACAATTTCCCATGCATTTCTCAAGATTATATCTTATCTCTACTTTCTTCTAGTTACAGCAACACCTCAAAAATATTTAGGTAAGTATACCTTTTTTATTTTTAAGCAAGTTGGCCTTTTATTATTTGAAAGATAATATTGAAGGATGACCCAATTTATGTTTTTGTTTTAGTGAAGAAAATTCTGATGAAATTATTAAACTCTTGGGAGATGTCAGGTAAATCTTACAGATAATTTATTTGATTTCTTGAAGTTGATGTTTTGTATCTGTGGCAGTTTTCAGAACTTAAACAGCTGACTTTTCATCATGTTACTTCACTGCTGACATTGAAATTTCTGAACAGCATACAGATAGCAGTATCTACTGTGTGACCTTCGATTTTTTTTTTTTCCTAAATTTTAGTTATGTTGTAGTGTATCTAAAGAGGGTAGAAGTACTAGGGTTTCTAGATTTAATTTGAATTCTCCAAGTTCTTAAATCCCACTTACTGTGTGGTGTGGTGTGGTGTGGTGTGGTGTGGTGTGGTGGGTGTATGTGTGTTACCACTTTCCTGATAAGCACCGAGGCATTGTATGTTAGCAGGAGGATCATTTCTTTGCTGATTGTGTATAAATACAGTTGGTGCCCTGTAATTTTACACTGTAAACAGAATTATTTTTTAGGCTATTGGAAGTCTGTTGTTCGTAACAGGCCAGTATTAGTGGGCTTGCTGTGGTCCCAGCTGTGTGTAGTGCAGCTGTAAGAGTAGGTGAGCAGTTCTTGTCTTGATTTAAGAAAGCAGCCAGCTCTGCTGTTGGTCAGGCCTCAGCGTGTTGCATTGTTCTCAATTAGGCTGAACATTCTTGTCCTTGGAGGAAGCTCTGGATTTATTGAGCTTTATGCTTATGGGATGTTCAAAATTGCCCGAGTAACAGGGGTAAGTTCTTCAAAATTTTCTGTTTCTCTTAGAAAATAGCAGCTGATTACTTACAGAACAAGAGAGAACAGGTTGAGTTTGTTTTGTTGGTGGTGTTTTCAGCTTGAGTTCACACTGAAATGTTTAGAGGTTAATCTTAGTAAGATAGAAAGTAGTGTTCCTGTGTTTGTAGCAGACAGGAGCTATGGGTGGAACTAGCCAAGATTTTCTTTTTACAGAATGATCGGTCTACTTGATCAGGTTCGATTGGTTTTTAAGCCAGCAATAGACAAGACTTGAAATGGGTGATTGGCATGTGAAAGCAGTCACAAAAGCAGCCCTAAGCTCAGTACCAAGTCTCCCCATGTTGTGAAGTCTTCTTACTCATGAAGGGAGAGAGTAGCTCAGATTCTATGGAGTATCTTGGTTTTCCAGTATTTGGTGTGGGTACCTTCATGGGAGGAAGACAGACAGGGTACTGGTGTGGTTTTGGGCCACTCCATAGATATATGAGGAACTAGGGTTGTGCATTTCTGCTTTTCACAGTTTGTGTGAAATTTTGCTTCCATTGTTGTAAGCAGATGGAGCCTGTCATTTACAATAGCAAATGTATCAGGCATGGCAATAACTGTTTTTGCAGATTGCTGGTACTTGTCTTGCTCTCTGTTTATCGAGTGATTTGAAGTCATTATCAGTGGTCACAGAGGTTTCCAGTGATGGTGCAGCAGAAGTTTCATATTTTCAGGTGAGTATTAGAACCTTATAGCAGTAGCAGCTGTATGGTTAATAGCATTTTTTTCCCTCTGATGCTAGGAATTGAACTCAGGGACTCACGTGTGCAGAGCAGGCCCTCTGCCATTGAGTCATATTCTATCTCCTATTATCCCTTATATCACTGGAGTCTAATAAGCAGTAAAACATAAAAGTCTAGGATTTCTAATTGTATATTATAGTGAATATTATTTCTTTCACATTGCAATTTAGTTTTTATACCTAAAACTGTTTTGATAGTCTGTTATGGCGTTACTAATTGGTTACTTGACCAGATTAGTTTTTTACTGGCTATTTTTTTAGGACTTTGTCTTTCTTAGTAATGAAAACTTATATTTATTGACCACTTAATATGTGACAAATACTTAGTGCTTTAAACACAGCAATATAAAGGGTAGGTGCTACTGTTGTCCTCGTTTGTAATAATACTGAAGGCACACAGAGGCCTGGAGAGCAGAATTGGAAAGTTATGCTAGAATTTCTGGATCTAGCCTTGTTCTCAGCTACATGTGTCAGATGGTCACTCAGGATGGGTGGCTTATAGCTATAATTAATCACATCCGATTCACCATATAATGAGTTAATATTTATTAGGGGAGAGAATTTACAAATACAAGAACGTCCTGAGGATGCAGGAACCAAGAGAGTGAGCGAGTCCAGGTCTTGGGTCCTTAACGAATCTGGCCACACCCCATTGAGGATCATTGAGGGTCTGGCTTCTTGATGTCTCAGGCACTTCTCTGGGTAACCTGAATCCCCACTACATCTCCCCCTTTTGTCTAATTAAGAAAGTTTTAAACCAAGTATAAGATTATATATTATAGGGATTATTCTAAGGTTATGTTTAGGGGAGGGAAAGGCATTAACATAAGTAAGGTTATATTATAACTAATAAATAACAAATATAAGGTATATTTTAATGTTTAGGATATTGGTATGAGGCAATGTATAGAGGTTATTTTAAGGCTATTTATTTTGAATAATAATTTAATATTTGAATTTTTGTTGAGATATGAAGTGATAGTAATTTTAATTATTTAGTTTTCAATATTATTAAGATTTGAGAGGGAGAATAATATTTGAAGGTTGGAAATATGAGAGAATAATTTTAAGATTTAGGAGAGGATAATGACAGTTATTTGGATAGTTATTTATGGTTTTTTTTATATAGTGAGAGTATTTTTTGGCTATTGGCTTAGGAAGTTTGATAAGTTCTTTTAGAAGTAGGGTATTTTTGGGAGAGATTGTTTTATTTTGTTTAGTTAGGCTTTGGCAGTTCTTTTTTTTCTTTTTTTTTTAAACTTTATTTATTTATTTATTTGCCTTGGTGTTTGCCTGGAACTGGAACTACAGACAGTTGTTAGCTGCCATGTGGGTGCTATTTTGTTTGTTTAGATTGGATAGTGTGTATGTTGACAGTAGTTGGAGTAAGTGTAGTTTTTTGTCTATTAGGCTATTATTTGTTAAAAAGATAATTTTTTGTGAGATATTTATGATGTTTAACATTATTTTAGGAATGGAACGGTGATGTTAGGTGTTGAGTTTTTTATGGCTGAATTTTAGATAATAAAATTTTAAATGTCATATTTTTTGAGTTTATGAAGTGGTTGAAGATGTCTGTTTATTTGAAACATTTTAGTGTGTTTTGGGGAAGTTTGAGTATTTTGACTGTTATGTGACAAATTTGAGTAGCGGGAATTTGTACTATCAGTTAATTGAAAAAGTGAAGTTTATATTATAAGAATAGACAATTTATTGTATAAAATATTTAAACAGTTATGTAAAACAGTTTGTGTATATATTATAATAAATGTTATGACTAGTATAAATAAATAGAGATAGAAGTTGTATTATGGAAATGACAATATGTATTAATGTGTAAGATATTTTAAATAGAGGTAGAAATATGTGTAAAATAGGACAATTTTATATTTAATTTTGTATTAATATATAGATTACTTTAATTAAATAAATAAAATAATTTTTTATTTGTATCACTATATAATATTTAAATTTGTATTAATATATTGTTTTCATTAAACATAAAAAATAATTTTTATTTGTACTAATATGTAAATACTTATATTATGGTAATTTGTTTTGGTTTATTTTTTGGTTACTAGTTGTTTGAAGGGGGATATATTTATTTTATTTATTTTTTAAAAGGAATTTTTAAGTTTATAATATAGTTTTATTTTTAACTTAAAATTAATCTATTACTATTTTATGAGAATGATAAGTATTATAACTTTTAGATGACAAAATTTATTGGGAGAGGGGCGTAGTTTTTTTATTAGATTGTTTTATGTTGACTTGTGGGCAATGGTATTTTTGTGAGGTTTTGTAAGACTAAAACAATGGCTAGGTATTAATGAATTGACTATAAACATTTATAATTATTTTTATAGTATTAGGCAAGTTTATTTGAAATTTTTGTTAAAGGTATGAAGTTATTTTATAATTATTTTGAATGGTTTACATATTAAAAGTGATTATTGAGTGATTTATAGTAGGTTTTTTTTTGTTTTAACGTTTTTTAGGGGTTTTTTTGGCATGGTGGGAACTTTATTTTTTTTTTGGAGAGTGTTGGTAGGAGAAATTATTTATAGTGGAGAGTCTAAGAAATATTAAGTGAAGATATTAAGTCTTTAAGAAGGATTGTGTATAGATAAAATTTTTAGATTAAAAAGTAGGAAATATAGAAAGAAGTAGAATTTAAGATAAGAGTATAATAATATTGGTTTTTATATATTTTATTTATTTTTTGTCTTAGGTGGCTTTTTTGATGTGAGATAGAATTTTTTAGGTTTTTTTATGAATGTGTTTGGGTTTAGAGAGGGAGAAAGCCACTGGTACTGACTGGGCTTCAGTGTTTGATTATGGCTTTGCTTTGTTTAGTCTTCCCTAGTATTTCTTCTGAGCTGTCCTAATGTTTTAATCTAAGTATGTTTATACTCTCAGAAGTCTGAGCTTAAAAGAATTTGAGGTGTCATATCTGCAGTCCTTCCTACAGTCTCTGTTCAGAACGTGAAAGAGCCTGGGACTGTAGCTGTTCACATTTGTTCTTCATGAGGCTGAGAAACTGTTGATTAACAAGTTAACAAGTTTGTATCTGAGCTCTAATAAAGTGATTATTTTTCCCGTGGGGTTTGTGATAGATTTGGGTTTTTTTTTTGTTGTAGTTTCCAGATTAGATCTCATGTAGTCTAGGCTTGCCTCCAACTCATTGCATGTAGTTGAAGATGACCTTGACTTCCTCCTTTTGTCGATACTTTCCAAATACCGTAATCACAGATCTGTGCCACCAAGCCCAGACACAATGGATAATGACAACCTCAGTAAAATATGACTCCTACTACTGATATTCATGTTTTAATCCATATCCTTTATTTTTACTTGCATTAAATTTTTACATGACTCTGTAGACATTTTAGATATTTTCATAATGCTGTTATATAGGTTATTGTATTTGTATCTCCCCAGAAGGGAGGGATGACTCAGAGCTGTGCCCCAGTTGGAAATCCCGAGGTAGTTACTTACTGGTTTCCAAAACATGGTACTTACAGGGTAGATTCTGATAAGAGATTTTCTGGCATATAGTTAAATACAGACCCTTCTCTAAGCTAAGGGCTTGTTTTTGAAATGAGCAATAATAATCTATCTTCAAAGAAGAAAATACTCCTGTGATTCCTTTTATTTACTGTTTTATTTTGTAGCTTGAAACCAATCTGCTGTATTCTTACTTACCTGAAGTAACTCGGATGGCTAGAAAGTTTACTCACATTTCAGCTCTCTTACAGGTATGTGTCCATAGCCTGTTTTATGTTGGCATTTTACTGGAAGCTTCTAAGTTTCTATAAAGAAAAAACATCAAAACTTTATGTTGTAAAGTTACTGCAGTAGGAATGCTATAGACTGTCTGCCTGCAGTAGGAATGCTATAGACCGTCTACCTGCAGTAGGAATGCTATAGACTGTCTACCTTGCAGTAGGAATGCTATAGACTGTCTACCTGCAGTAGGAATGCTATAGACCGTCTACCTTGCAGTAGGAATGCTATAGGCCGGCTACCTGCAGTAGTAGTGCTATAGGCCATCTTAAATATTTGTTAAAGCAATAGTAGGAGTTTAATTGACAGTCTCCTGTCCAATCCTGCCAACTGCTTCCAAAAGAAGAGAAGAGAAATCCTGCAAATCTTCTAAACCATTCATAATGAAAATGCAACTTACAAAACTTTTTATAGATAAATTATTGTGGTAAAAGAGTCTTCATATGACTCAGGTTTTGTTTACAATAAATCCATCCTATATTTTAGCTCATAGATTTGTAGGTGAGCAGTTTGAGTTAAGCTGATCTAGGAGATTCTATAGATCTGTGCCTAGTGTAGCTCACTTCAAAGAAGCTGGGCATGCAAACAGATGTGTGTCCTGAGGCTGGAATGGCTTTGTCTCTCTTCTACATTCCTCATCCTTTAGCTTGACCATACCTATTCACCTAGTGATGGCCACAGGAGTCTCAACAGTGTTGAGTTGAAGGGTGCAAAGACTTTGAGACCATGGGCTCGGTCGTGCTGTTTCTAATGTGTTCCCTTAGAATAAGACAGAGGCCAGGCTAGACAGTGTGTCCAGATGGAGCACCTGCAAAGAATTACAGATCTTTTATTTGCATTGCTGCAGTTCATATTTTGCTTGATAATTAAGATTCTAGAGATTGGTATTTTCTTAGGAGAACTGACAGTCGAGTAGCTGAACAAAGCAGCATGTGACAGTATGGATAAAATATAAAAAGCACAAGGGTACTTGTTTTCCAAGACACAAATTTGGGAATGTGTTATTGTAAATTTGTAAGAATCATCAGATACTTTAGTTTTTTAAGCTAAGTAATTACCAAAGCTTAGCCATGTTTTTCTTTGTTCCTATAGCTCTAATGAGTTAAAAGAGTAATTGGAAGAATATTCTGGATTTCTCTAACACTCAGCCAAAGAGGACTGAAATGGCATGTTGTTTTGCCTTTTTTTTTTTTAAACTATGTTTCTTTTTGTTAATAGTATATAAATTTGTCACTGACTTGTATGTGTGAAGCATGGGAAGAAATACTGATGCAGATGGACTCTCGTCTCACTAAGTTTGTGCAGGTAATGTACTAATAACTGGACTTTCTTATGGAAATATTGAGTGCATTCTGTCTGTATTTGATTTATGAGATATATGAGGGTCAGAACTGGGCATAGTGGTTCATGCTGTAATCCCAACACTCAAAATGATTTGCCATGGTTTCAAGGTTGATGTGGGCTACTGAGTGAAACTCTGTCTCAAAGAAAAGGTGATAGGCTAGAGAAACTCCTCAGGAGTTAAGAGCAGAGAGGGCCCAAGTGCACATTGCTGAGCTCATATCCATCTAACTGTAACTTCAGCTTCGGAGAGATCTGAAATCTTTGGCTTCTGGATACCTATACTGGTGTGCGCACACATAATTTAAAATAAAACAAATATTTTTAAAAAGAGAAAGATTAGTATGATTTGTAAAGGCTAAGATCTTTATTTTTTTTTAAGATGGCTTAATATAACCTCCGTATTTTGGGGATGTGCAAAAAGAATTGTATTAGTCAGTTTTCTGTTGCTGTAACAAAGTACTGAGGCTGGGCAATATATCAAGAAAAGATGTGTAACTCCTAGGTTCTGACAGTTCAAGGATGTTTGGCTTTATTTGTTCTCCAGATATTGAGGAAGGTTTGTGCCATGTGGCTGAAAGGATCTGTATCGGCTCAGGTCCCCTAAGACCCAAGTTCTCAACACAAAGCAGATTTATTTGCTCCAGGGGGACAGAGGGCAAGGGGAAGAAGGGACAAAAATGAGAGAGAGAGAGAGAGAGAGAGAGAGGATGGACAAGGGGAAGGAACAAGGGAGATGGGAAGGGGTATTTGTCCTGGAGAGGGGCAAAGGGCACCTCTGGATAGAGAGGAGACAGATGTGGCCCATAAGAAAATGGAGGTTTATAAAAGGAGAAACCCGTGTTAGAATGAGGTTTTGATATGTTAGGATAAGCATGTTAATTAGGTGAACCAAATGGTCTTTTGATTGCTAAACTTGAATACTTTGAAAGCTGAATCTTAGTAGTCAGCCTTAGGAGCAGGGAGTGGTTAAGTAAGGGAATGGAGGCTAGCTTTAGGAATGTAATCTAATGGTTTTTAGAAGGCAGAGGGAATGGGGGAGAGGGGCGGGGCCTGCCAGAGCCATATTTGTCATGCTCGGGTAGCTAGAGTCCCTTCAGTGGCATTTTGGCAGGAGCATGTATAACAGGTCACACTAACAAAGGGAGCCAGGCAGTCTCTTCTAACAGTCACTCTTGGAAGGACTAATTAGGGTCCTCTGAGTATCACCTTCATTTCTTCCCAGTGACTTGACCACCTTTCATCCTCACCTACTTCTTAAAGAGTTGACAGTTTAAATGTCTTCACACTGAGGACAAGCCTCCAGCAGATGGACTCTTGGGGAGCAAACCGTGGCATGTCCAAACTGTGGCAGATTCTCTTCCCTTTGGTACAGCTGGGTGGAGTAGGACTGTGAGATGGAGCAGGTGGGGTGGGGAGGCAGGGCAGGTGTTGAAATAGGCTGTCTGTAATCACTGACACCCAGGTGATAAGTTTAATATCTGAGGAAAGATTGAAGCAAAGGAAGAAGATTGTATTCCTATAATAGTGAATATTCTTATTATTCATAAAATACATACCACCTATTTTTTTTCTTTTGTTTAGGAAAAAACTACAACCACATCAGTGCAGGATGAGTTCATGCACTTACTGTTGTGGGGGAAAGCCAGGTGAGTGCACATCAGGTACTCTTGATCTGACTCTCTTTGCTATTTTCTTTTGACAGTAATTATAAGTAATCATTTTCCTATAAAAATGAAATACAAAATATAGTATAAGGACCCCCAAATGTGTGAGATTTTAGGATTTTTCATGAACTTTTTATATAAATGTGATAATTTTATTTGTGTGTATGTATATTGGACATATAAATGTCTCAGAACCATTATGTATCCAAGCTAACCTTTTTTTCCCCTACATCTTGGGTAGATAATTGCCCAGGGTGATATATAGCCGTTCTAGATGTTTGAAATGTATAATTTATTCATTTCTGTGTTTTACTGTGTTATTTCTGACTCTGGGAATAAAACAAAGTCCTTATTTTGACAGGTGCTATTTCTTATGTTTTTTTTGTTCCCAAATTATGTTTGTTCTTTAAAATTTAGATTTTAAATGGTTATCCAGAGTTTGAATGGAGATGTTACTGAAGTACTTCCTTTTCTGTTGTAGTGCTGAACTTCAGACTCTCCTGATGAATCAATTAACAGTGAAGGTGCTGTCAAAGTGTATATATTTAAATGCCTCTTAAAACATTCTCAATTTTTTTTCTTTTTTTGGGATGACATACAATGTCCTCGTTACACACTAAATGTATTTTCTTCTCTTAATTAGGGTTTAAAAAAACTTGGCCAGTCTATAGAGTCATCATATTCCAGTATACAAAAATTGGTTATAAGTCACTTGCAGAGGTATGGAGGTGATGTAGAATTTTTGATATTGAATTTGTACATACATGGCTTTGGTCATCTTTACTTGAGTTCTTCAGAACTTGGCTTCATTCACTCCTTTAGAAAAGCCTTGAGCAGTTTCTGGAGTAGATCAGGGTCTTCCATTTACCTGTGCATTTCCCTCAAGACCCTTAGGGGACTTGGGAAGATGTGCTGTATGACTGTTTATGACCATTTCACCTATACACTTACTGCTGGGAGGACCTTACCATTTTTTCCACTTTGTCCCCAGATTCTATCTGACATGAAGTCAGAGCTTAAAAATATTTGTGAAGACAGCCTGGTGTCACAGGCCATTAGTCTTAGCACCCAGGAAGTAGATAGAAGCAAGTAGATTTCTGCAAGTTGGAGGCCAGCCAGGTTCACATAGTTCCAGGCCAGTCAGGGCTACATAGTAAGAGCCTGACTTTTTTTGTTTTTTAAACAAAAATGTCTGTTGTTGAACAAATTTCCATATGGTAAAGTGCCAGGATTGGGACTAGAGGTACTGATCAGTAGAGAGGTTGGCTGGCATGGGACATGGTTTAGTCATATTAGAGAATCTAATCTGATGGTTTTATGTTTTCATCTCAGTTGATATGATGGACAAATGATTCTTCTAGTTCTTAGAAATAGTTTGGGAAAATGGTTCTTGCCTGTAGGAAGGTTGTTACGTGTGGTTTTATGTATGAAGTGAAGCAGTGTTCAGGTGTGGTTACTAAGAAATAGTAATGCTACTTATCTCTGCTTTTGCTAGTGGGTCCGAGTCTTTACTGTATCATTTGAGTGAACTTAAAGGAATGGCTTCATGGAAACAAAAATATGAACCTCTAGGACTGGATGCTACATGCATTGAAGGTACTGACTGAATTTCTCAGTAGACTACATTAGATACAGTTCACTTACTCAGCAAGTGACTTTTGTTTGTTTGTTTGTTTGTTTGTTTGTTTGTTTGTTTTTAGATGCAATTACTGCTGTGGGTTCTTTTATCCTCAAGGCAAATGAACTTCTCCAGTAAGTAATGGGTTACTTAGGAAAGAGATATGAAAATACTTACTTTGTACTTAAATAAGAACCTATCAAGTTGACCTGATTCTCTTAAAGATGTTTATAAATCAGGTTTATGCCAGTAGCACAAAGATCATTTATTTAAAGATAAAAATTATTTTGTTTTCTTGATTCTCACCTGAATCGGCTTTGCTAAAGGAAACATTCTAACTCCTATGTCTTTTTCTATGTTTCTTTCTTTACTTCATTCTCCTAAATCACAGCTATTTTATTTCATGTACCTACCAATTTTTATTACTTTTGTTTGTGTTGATTTTCCTGAACACTGCTGGCCTTCTTGTTTGGTTGTGTTGTTTTGTGGCAGGGTCTTCCTGCAGTCTCAGGCTGGCCTGAAACTTAGAATCCTCCTCTTCATCTTCCACGTGCTGCAGTCACAGGGTTCTTCCCTGCAGTCACAGGGTTCTCTCTGCAGTCACAGGGTTTTCCTGTCCCCTGCAGTCACAGGGTTCTCCCTGCAGTCACAGTGTTCTCCCTGCAGTCACAGGGTTCTCTCTGCAGTCACAGGGTTCTCCCTGCAGTCACAGTGTTCTCCCTGCAGTCACAGGGTTCTCTCTGCAGTCACAGGGTTCTCTCTGCAGTCACAGGGTTTTCCCTGCAGTCACAGGGTTCTC